>OX030949.1:180906971-181189471 GCA_943735915.1 Pherbina coryleti | reverse complement strand
TAAGTTACTATAAAAAAACTCCCAGATTAAGCTTTAATGTTATCGTTAAAAAACAAAAAATTTTAGATAGACAAAGCAATTTAAAATTTCAAATTAACTCATTAATTTACCGTCGGCTGCAGCGGTAAATATGAATAACGTCGTATATAAAGATTCCTTCTATGAAACTCAAGACTTTGAAGCATTAAAAAGGCAATTTTCTGATACCACTTCTAACCCTTACCCTTGACTTTCAAGAGCCATGACAAATAGTTAAATTAATAGGCAAAAAATGTTGGTTTATTTCCTTAAGGCAGGAACTTAAAAAGTGGATAAGGACATGCCGCAACAATTTATGAACTCATCATTAATATTATCACAACAGTTTATCTAATGTTGGAAAAATTCTGTCGTGTGTTGCTGATGCTACAGGACGCATGATAGCTGTAGTTCTTTGTATAAACAATGAGTGGCAGAAGTCAAGCGTGAAGTGCTTAACTCTCAAGTGCAGTTCATTGTATTTTTTTATTTTAAAAATCACTGCAAATTTAAAGAATAAAAGTGTGCCTTTAAAAATTAAACCTTAACTTTAGCTATTGATTGATTGATACTAAAAATTAGAATTCAAACTTATAATCTTTTAATATGTATATCTTTACATATGCTTCAAAAATATATTCAGCTGCCTGTCCATTTACACTAATGCTTCCTTGCGGCGGAGTGTGATTTCTGTTCATGTCCTCTTTTCTAAGCAATGTCTATCTGAACAAAAAAATCTTACGGTGAGATCCTCAAAACAAAACTCGCGTTTACCTCAATTAATCTTTCTAACCTAGGCTGGTCGCTGCTGCGGTGTGTGTTCTTCTTGCGGACACTCCACTCCACACTCATACATACAGTCATAAATGGATCCTCAGCGTAGCGCACATAATGCTGTCTTAACAAAAGATTCATCCATCGGTACGCGCGACCATTGGACTATCTGTATGTCGGTCGGTCTGTCGGCCTGTCTGTCTGTCTGCCTTCATATCATCGCTTGCATGTGAAGAACTTTATGGATTTTCCTTGCTGTCAAACTCTGGTTTTAAGTTCTTTTTTTTTCTTAACGCGCACTGACCGAATATTTTCTAGCAGTGCAGAGGAACTGTTCTTCTTGTTGTTGGATTTTACTCATAGCCAGTCTAGTATAACTTCTAACTTCTAGCAGGCATGCTTGCTTAAATTTTCGTCTAGCCACAATGGCTAAATTTTTCGCAAAGCACACATATACACATACACACTTACTCTGACAAACACATATCGTGAATGTATGTATGCTATTCGCGTACACTGTAAAAATGCGAAATCCTTAACTTTGAAAGCGCAAGATATGCTGTAATACGTTCTTTCCAAACAGATTGCTATCGTGTCTTCATCATCAAGAAGAACAGAAACAACAGCAAGAGCTGCAACAACAACAACAAGAACAACAGAGTACCGATTGGGGCAGTACATCAGTTAGTAGTTATGTAAAAAATTCTAATACACCAAAGGAAAAATAATCGTAGCCAATTAAGAATTACCCAGTAATATTTGCATCGTATTTGGTCAAGTATTCGAGTAAATAAAGCCAAGTAGAAATCCTTTCTGTTGGTCTAAAAAATGTACTTATTGTAAAAAAATGTTGGTAATTTTTAAATTTTGACGATATTTAAATAAAGCTTAAGCACTTGAGCAGAAAAATCGTATGAAGTCTTAAACCGTAAGAGTCGCTTTATCGTATATTACAAAAAACAAGAAGTATTCGAAAATTTAACATTATTCCAATAAACAACCAACCATTTTTCGTTTAAATTTAAATATTTTCTCTCGTTTTCTTCAATGGTTTCATAAAAAATATTCCCGAGTTTTCTTCAATAACATATAAAAATTATAACTTTATTTGTTTAATACTTGCTGATCCTGATATAACGGAGCTACATATAAAATAAAATATGTCCATTAAAAAATTATGACTACGTCATGTACATTCCCACGGTGCCGATCCAGTAAAAAAAATACCGATAGAACGTTCTTTTCACCTTTCAATATAAGCGAGCAAAAATCATAGTTCTTGTGAATGTCGGCTATTCTGAAATTTTTCAGTCTATCTGTTGAATGATTTTTGTTTTTCACGCAATTTTGATTTTTTTTTTGTGAAAAAATATTTTTTTTTTAATATCTTAAATTTGTATTCATTAATATTCTTTTGACTGGTATATATGTATTTAAAATATGTTTCTGGTGAGTTATAGAGAGACATTTAACACATTGTGGTCGGGCGTTTTGTTCCGTGTCTATAATAAAAATGTGCGTGAATTTTATTGTTAAATGTTTTTTTTTTTCATTTTAAAAACCGTAAAGCTATATTTCACTCTTCCTACTACCCATCTATGAAAATAAAACGTATAACTAAGTGTCCCGCCAACAATGTGTTAATACGTCATTTCCGAATTGAGATAATTTTTAAGTTAAGTGAGTCAATTATGATTATAAATGATTCTATTTATTAAATTGTCGATTTAGTTAAATAAATAACTCCATTTCTTTCAATCCCTTCTACTTTTGTTAATTTTTTAATTCAAAACCAGTTTTTCTGAAAATTGAAAAACAAAAAATCTCTTACGACCAGAAAATCGATACAACTCGGTATTTAAGATGATTTTTTATAAATACTATTGGGAGTTATTAAATCTATAATGACGATCAATCTCATATTGGAACACACTCTATATTCAAACACAATCTATGTAAATTCTTCTCTCATTGAAATCTGTCACCTCAATAGAACATAACCTGAATAATATTGTGTGAAAAGTTTCAACAATAGTCTTCATACTTCTACTTTTTAGTTATGAAATTATATTATGTTTTAAAAAAAAAATCCGACATATTCGGAAAGTTAAAAAAAAAGAAAATAGAAAAAAGGAAGTACTTTTTTAAATTAGAATAAAATTATTTAAATTAATATATATATATCCTGGAGCAACTCCAACAGCTTCGTTCCAACAGAATTTTCTACTTAAAATTTTTAAAACTGGAACTGGAATATTTTAATATTATATGACGTTTTTGAAATTTTGCAGCACTTATTATTCTCTTTTAGAAATACTTGCATTCAGAATGAAAAAAAGACACCCTACCTTGTCACGGTAAAAAAATAAAAGTTTTATGCTCAGAATGTTCCTCCACCTTTTCAGGCCTTTCCATGTTATATCAAATGATATCTCAATAAAACCATCTCTCTATCATCATATGAAAGAAGATAATACTCACATCATCATCGTATTTGTTTGAGTGTAGAGCGTGCTAGCATTATGTTTTGATTTTAATTTTTTTTTTCTTCTACCTTTTACGAAAGTGCATGTAAAGGTTCTCCCCTTGAATTCACATCATCTTAACAATAACTAAAAGACCAACCAACTGTTTTGTTATTAATTATAATTGCGCAGGCGCGACTGTGTTGGGTTCAAGCGCGCCAAACGTATTCATAATATTATCATTTATAATGTCAGCAGCAGCAGCAGCAGCAGCAGCAGCAGCAGCAGCGACTGCAGTGAGCCAACAGAATAACTAACAATTTTCCAGCTTAATCGTTGTTACACTTTTACAGATAATAATAGGCAGAGATAAGCACGTTTTTTGCACTGTCTAAGAATTTAATCTTATCTCAGTTACAATCTGAGAAATTCTAGCTACTCATGCGATGACTACTAAGAAGCAGCACATCATGTAAGCTTCTTTAAAAGTCCGTTAAGTGTTAAACAAAATAAAACAAAATCTGCCTTGAGTTGAAGGTGGATCTGGTAACATTTCATCAGTTTATGCAAAATATCTGGTATAACTATGAATTGGTTTTAGCACAAAACAGCGTGTGTTAATTTTTGAAAACTCATCACACGGTCATTATTCACTGCAACTCAACAACGTCTGTCAAAAAATCTCAAATAATTTCTCAATCAAACGCCAAGTTCCTGGCACGCTTTTGTGTCTACAAACCCTAGTCTACAACTCTGGTGTTTTTTTTTTTTTTATTCGGATGGTCATCCTCTGCTGCATGATCACCATGAACATGTTGTGCCGAGCAGCCGCAGCAGCAGCAGCGCAACATGTTGTACACCTTCACCGCCGCTGTGCCATTAAACTAACAATTTTACAACAATTTTACAAGTGAGCATGATTTGGCTGGCATTGAGGTTAAAAAGCACAAAAACTTTATGATTTGAACTTAATTGTATGGCAATAGAAAATGTTGTATGTGCACTTTTGACATTTTGATTGGCATTTGATAAGCGCTGCTCGATTGTGTGTGTGAGAGTGTGTGATTTTTAATTGTTCTCTTGATTTTGGTGCTAGTCAAAGTTTGGAAAAAAAAAGAAAAGTCGCATTTGATTTGCACAAGGACTGAGCATGCAAGACACCTGAGTTCCAAATATGTATCTCTTACGGCTTTGATACCAACTAAATAAACACTCACCTTCACATGTAAATTGTCCGTAGTGTTTGCCGGAACTCTTGTCCCCACACACGACACATTCGATGTTTTGCTTGGAATCGATCTGAGATCCACTATTACTGCTCTGTGAGTGTGAGCTGTTGGCTTGTGAGCTGGGCGTCGTACTTCCGCCACCACCTCCGCCGCCGCCAAGACAGCTGGATGAGGACTGACTCTTGATCATGGAACCCAATTCTTGGCCATGATTCTGTTGCGCCGATGAATGATGTGCTGTCGTAGTGCCCGCTGATGATGATAGGTTCGAGAGGTCCTCTTTTATTGTATGATGGCTGGACTGTCCAAGGTTTGTTTGTCCCGACGCTGTCAAACCGGAGAGATCTTGCTTGATGTGCGCCGATTGTTGGCTGGCTACGCTGGACGGTGTGGTACCACCGCCAACCGAACTACCACCGGTACCACCAAGTGAACCGGGTCCTACGGAGGCATGAAGATGTCCACCAAGATTAGGATCATGCCAAGCACTAGGTGGTGGAACTCCTAGTGCCATGGAACGCGGCAGTCCAAGTTCAAAGGCGGATAGTTCGGCGCCTGACTGCGGGCGCGGATTGAAAAAACCGGGAGCGGTGGACGGGGAGGCGCACATAACGCCACCGCCGTACACGCTCAAGGAATTGTGGGTAATAATTTTGCCGACTGTTAAGTTACAAGTAAAGCCCGCTTCGAACACGGGTTGATGATGGTAACTCGGTTAGAGCTGACCGAGTTTGCAACTTCAACAGAATCCTCTTTGTTTTTGTTTGTTTTGTGACTTTGTTTTTTTTCAGTATTTTTGCACACTAGATTTGATATTTTTTTTAATTTATTTATTTATTGAAAGCAAAAACTTTGCACAACTGAAAAATTTTTAAATTTTTTCAAGCACTTTAAAATAATTTAAAAAATTTTTAACACACTCGGCGTTATCTTTGAAAACTTCTTTTGCAGATCCGCTCGCGTTTTTACTTTTTAATCTATTTTTTAGCTTCAAAATAGCCACGTTATCACACGCACTTCAAATTAACTTCGCAGTAATTTTTTAATACATCCCAGATATATTGCTTTATTATTTTTTCTAACTTAAGGAAATTTATTAAATTTTAAATAATTTGCCTTGTAAAAATTTCTGTCTTTTAATTGAAATCCAAAAAATGCGCGTCATGCGATCAACGAAATCTGAACTGTTTTCGTAAGGCCTTTTAGAGCCTGACTGGCACAACATTCGTGGCAAAAGGTACACGACCCGACCCGACTCGACCGTTTCGACCTAACGACACATCACACAAATCTCTCATTCCACCACTCAAATCCGTAAGATACACACGTATATGCCGCACCAGCATGCACACAGATACTGCTCTCTAGCCACATTGACAGCCACCCCGAAATGTGGCCCATGGTTCAGATACGTCTGCTCCGTTTGCACCCATGGCTATGACAGCAACGACTCATTGGAGTGCAGAAAGCACTCGTGTCTCTTTCGCTCGCATGGCCTATGTTGTGTGCAGCAGTGTGTGTGGGGCAAGACCTTCAACGTGTTTGGTTGAGTGCACATACACTCAGTTAGATAGTCGTACATGTACGAGGTTGTGTATCGCAGATACTTAGTGGCAGTTTGAAGCTACATCGAAAAAAGCACTCAAAAAATGTTTTCAATAAGAAAAAGAATAAGAATAAGAAAAGCGAATAAAAGTCAGCAATGAGAAAAACAACGGCTCGGTCGATGGTGCAAAGAGTGTGGCATGCATTGAACTCGTTTTTCTTATTAGTAAGCCAAAGTATCTAGCAGATACGTGCAAAAGTAGATGCTTGGTTAGTTTTTTCCCTTTTTTTCTTGTCTCTGAACTCATTTACTCTAAGTTAGTTGTTTCGTACACCATCCATGATTTACTTACACACAAAGTAGTTAGTTATACGCCAAAGACGGTTTTTGTTTTTGTTTTTGTTTTATTTTTGGCTTTAATGTTTTCACTCATATTCGCTTAAATCCCACCCTGAATATTCTCAAGTCAACACCTGGTTACAAAATTTAATTTTGTTGTTTTTTGTTAAATTATTTTAAGAGCTTCTTGGTTTTTGGTTGGTTAATTTTAGCCCACCTCTTGCCAGAACATTTTGGCCAAAAAACAGTCGAATTTTTTTATGTTAAAGGAATCTGATTGGAAAAAACAGTCACTATCAGAAATCTTATTCTGAGCAAGAACGTGTTGTATGTCCTTAAAAAAATGCTTATAATAACCATTAAAAAGGAGTTATTTCAGCTTTATTATTGTTATGATTTGCCTGTATTGTTTTTTGATTGACGGACTATTTGAGAGGAAATATATGAGATAAAAGAATCCGATACAATTAAATAAATAGAGACATATTACCGAAAATGGCTGTTAATTACAGAGCTTAATAAAATAATTATAATTTATATAATAATCATAATTTATATAATAATCGCAATATTATGACCAAAATAAAGCTATGCAGGTATATCTAAGGAAATTTAAGAAAAAAATGTTTAATTTATTTGTAAATTCTTAAAAGTTCTAGTATGGCAGTATTTTTGAGTCTTTTTTTTTATTGCTGTTCTTTGAAGTGAAATTTCTCAAGCCGAGTATAACAATACAGTGAATTAAGCGGGTAAAAAACCTATATATTCCTAATGAAACGGAAATGAAAAAAAAAAATTCGACTCATGGAGAATGCTCTTGATATTCATATCAAAAATATCAACCTTAAACGAAAAGACAAACACTAACTGTATATTTCAAACTTTTGTACAGTAATTTCAAATCAAACCAGAAATCGAAAAGAGTACTGTTCAAAATTCAAAGTTCTCAAATTCTCTGGCTCTCAATAGAGCCTTTACAGAATTTGCAGATCAATGCACACGCTTTGTATAACCGCAGAAGGGCAGATTGCAGTGCTGCATGTTTAAAATACCGTGTGTTCACCAAGAAATAAAGAGTACACAGAGTATATTTCTGTATAGCATTTATTTTAGTGATATCTTTATGTTTTTGATATAAAATTCTACATATCACACAGTCTTATCATACCGTATGACGGCATAGGATGATAGTATGGTATGATGGTATGGTATGGTGGTATGATGATCATGGAATTATGGTCACGGTTGCCACTTTGGTCATTTGTGTCCAAATTTGGTCATTTTTGTTTCACTTGGTCACTTGGTCGCTTGGTCATTTTTTCTAAATCTGGTCACTTTTTATAAATAAATTAAATTTATAAATAAAAAAAGAATTTGTTGTTCTCAAAAATTAAATGTATGAATTCAGTGGCGTAGATAGCTTTTTGCAATGGGAAGGGATGAAATTTATTTTCGTGACAAAAATACATAAAAAAAAAATTTGTAAAAATCGAAAAAAGTTGATCTTTTATTTTTATATTTTTTGTCAATGTTTTTATAACGAAAGATCCAGCTGGCTTGGATTGTTTGCTTATTTAAGGATTTCTTCAGCCGGTATAACTATTTCTCGATGAATCGCCAGTGCTGTCAAGCTATTAAATCGGCCCTACATTGGTAAAATATAAGTTATTACAAATATTTTGTTAATAAAGAAATATATTGTTTTTATCTTTTTTGGATTGTTTTTATCCTCTTCAAAGCCGAAATGGTACCCTCAGGCGTGCTTGTGGTAATAGCACGTATATGTTTGAAAAATTATCCTCTATGATATAACTTCCACATTTCCAACCCTTTAAAATCTTTAGAAGTACTAAAGTGAAGAAAATTCCTGTAAAAGTTAACGGTTTCTTAAATTCTTCAGCTTATTTGTCAATTTCTGTAACTTAAAAGAGGGATGAAAATCCTCAAGTATATTTAATCCTTTTAGTATATCTTCGTTCTTAGCAGAGAGACTCTGCCAGACATATTTTCTTGCTCCGTCGTATCCTTGACCGATCACGAATGAAGCGTCCAGGTTACATATGTATACGATGTGTCAAAAAAAAAGTAAAAAACTTAACCTGTGTTCGAAACTGCCGGTACAAAATTTAGAAAATTTTTGGGTAAAATATGTCTGCCATTTGATTCATGCACATATCGAATGCTGTTTGTTAAAGGCCTTCGTTTAATATTTTTGGTAAGTGTAATAAAATTATAAAAGTTATTATAAAAATCAGGCATCAAATATAGCACAATATAACAATAAGAAACCTCTTATTGCGCAGACATATTTAGATCTACTTAATTCGTAAATATATTAAAAATTTAATTTCAGAGAAAACAACTATGAGAAAAAAAACTAAAAAAACACTAATATGCATCTAGAGTAAAAACCTTGAGAAAATACCAATATTGCCTTACTCCACTTGTCGAACTTTATTCTGACAAGTGATTGCAATGGTTGAGACCCTTGTTCACCACCTTTACCAAACAATAATCAAGGAATGCAAATATGCAAGCAATAAAGCCAGAAATATGCAACCAACCATTTGTTTTGTATGGAAATATTTAAAAGCGTGTCTTCAAATTTTGCCAGAAAATGAAATTTATAATTTTAAGGCGTAGTCCACATAATAAATTTTTTCTACCATCTTCACTTTAGACTATTTTGTGAACCAGTGCAAAAAATTATATCGAAGGGAGTATCTATCCTCTAAATACCCCCTATCTACGCCACTGCATGAACTACACCTACATAAATTAGAAATATAGCAAATTATAATTTGTGTGCATATACTACATTTTCAAATTTATAATGTATTGGTCACTTTTTACTGCATTTGGTCTCTTTAATTTTCAATTTTGGTCACATATTTTATTTTCAAGTGGCAACCGTGATTATGGTATGGCATGGTATGGTATGGTATGGTTTAGTATGATATGGTATGGTATGGTATGGTATTGTATGGTATGGTATGGTATGATGGGTTTGGTGAGGGTTTCATATAACTCTAAAGTTTTTCTTATTTGTCTTGATGACATAGATTTTTTCGAAATTGTATTAAAACAGATTTAATCTACTCTTGCCATTATATGAAATGGGACTTTCTTAGAAAGACTATATTAAAGAGTAAATCTATCACTTAATCTCTACTTTTTTGGGTTAAAATTTCACTTCTACCGTGTTGTGCGGCTGCCACACACAAATTTTTTTTTTATAGGGTTTTTTTCCCAAGATATTGTTTCTGATTAAATAAGCTTGTAAATTATTGTTCTTATTAATGTTTCCATAAATACAATAATAAAAAATAATTTTACGCTCTCATTTTTTTTTTTTTTTTGAAAATTCGTTGATTATTTTGATTAAATATGATGGAAAGGGAGTCCACAGGGGGGAGGGGGGTAAGTGCCCCCTGAACTGGAAAAATTTTATATATTTTTATTTCCTTTTTATATATTTCATTCCTTTTATTTTCATATACGTGCACACTAATGCATACCTTTGCTCCCTCTTGAAAAATTACTGCGGACGCATATGTACAACGGTATAATTTCAAAAATAAATAAGCTTATCATTAAGTTATAGAAAATAAAATGGAAAATATGATTATTTTTTAGAACATCAATAAAACTCAACGAAGACCTCTAACTGTTATTTTTCGCTTGAAGTCATCCCATTTTTAATAATGCGGCCCGCTAAGTGACTATCGAAGAATCATGTTCTGATTATTAAAGTATTGTATGTACTTATTCCATCTGATTTGAATTGAAATACAAAGGTTCTGCTGTAGCGTTTCGTTGTAGAAAAAAAAATTCATATAATTTTTCCAATCATACTGTGTCTCTCAGTGTCTGTGTCTCTCAGTCTCTCAGAATATTGTTGCGATGTGTGCAAAATATTTACTGGCCCACCGGCCCATAAAGTGCACCAAACGGTGATTTTTTGCAGGAGATAATTGTGTTTCGAGAGAGGCTTGTGGATTATCATTGGTCCAATTGCTGTGATTCTGTTTATTTAAGTAGCTATTTAACCAAAAGTGTGATTCATCACTGAACAAAATTTTCAAATCAAATTGTCGATCTTTCCTTCCGCCCATTGAACGACATGAGTCTATTCATAATAAATTGTCAAACCAAACAAACCACAAAACAACCAAGAAACGTCAAATCGGCTGTCACAGAAAACAGTGTTGCCATTTTGGCAAGGCGTAGAGCATGCCTTTAAAAAAATAGATTCGAGATTTAAAATGTCGAAAAAAATTTTTGTGTTTTTTATAATTTGAAATAATTTTAGTGTGTATAGTTTGTTACTTACTTACTTATCTGGCGCTTACAACCGTAAGTCGGTTTTGGCCTCGTATAAGAAATTGCGCCAGCCATTTCTGTTCTGCGCTTGCTGGCGCCAGTTGGAAACACCAAGTGTAGTCAAGTTATCCAACACCTGATCCTTCCAACGAAGATGTGGGCGTCCTCTTCTGCGTTGACCACCACCGGGCTTCGAATCGAATATTTTTTTCGCTGGAGCGTCGTTTTCCATTCGCTCAACATGACCTAGCCAGCGGAGCCGCTCGATTTTAATACGCTTAACTATGTCGATGTCAGCGTACAGCTCATACAGCTCGTGGTTCCATCGAATTCGGTACTCGCCATTGACGCAGATTGGACCGAAGATCTTACGAAGGATCTTTCTCTCGAAGGCTCCCAAAGTCTTTTCATTAGAACTGCTCAACGTCCAAGGTTGTGCTGCATATAATAGGACGGGCATGATTAGTGACTTATAGAGCGTGAGTTTTGTTCGTCGAGAGAGGGCTCTGCTTCTCAATTGCCTACTCAGCCCAAAGTAACACCTGTTGGCAAGAGTTATCCTTCGCTTTATCTCAATACTGACATCGTTGAAAGAGTTTACGCTGGATCCCAGGTAGACGAAGTCCTTAACAACCTCGAAGGAGATGTTGTCAACAGTGACGTGGTTTCCAAGACGCTGGGACTGTTTATTTGTTGACACTAGGTATTTCGTCTTATCTGCGTTCACTACAAGACCCATTCGACTCGACTCTTTCGCTAACCTGGAGAATGCTGCGCTGACTTCGCGCGTATTATGGCCAATGATATCGATATCATCAGCATACGCCAGCAGCATAATACTTTTGTAGAATATCGTGCCGCTGCGTCTCAAATCAGCAGCTCGGATGATCTTCTCCATCATTAGGTTGAAAAAGTCGCACGATAAGGAATCACCTTGTCTGAAACCTCGTTTGGTATCGAATGGAGGAGTGAGGTCCTTTCCAATTTTAACTGTGCTGCTGGTGTTGCTCAGTGTCATTCTGCAAAGGCGGATGAGCTTTGCAGGAATACCAAATTCAGACATGGTGGAATATAGATGATTCCTTATTGGACTGTCGAAGGCGGCTTTGTAATCGACAAAAAGATGGTGTGTGTCGATTTGTTTTTCTAGGGCCTTCTCCAAGATTTGTCGTAGCGTGAACTTTTTAAAACACGGTTTTATATAAAAAGAAATCAAATTTTTATATGTTGCATTTTATGCATTTAGCTTTTATTTCTAACAAAAATCTCAAAAAAAAAAAAAAAAATGTAATTCAAAAATTGTGAACACTATACTTGTTGTGTTAATATAATGTAATAATAAAATAATGGGAACCGAAGGAGGGGATTCAAATTAATTTTTGTTTTCATTTTGCTTTCCATAGTTTTTTGTTTGTATCTAATGGATCTTATCAGACAAAGTGCATCCTATAAGGTTCGTTGCTATATTTTATTATTATATTTATATATATATTTTATATGTATATTTTATTATTATACTATTTCATATAAAGTAACCCCCTAAAACCAAGTTTTATGCGACATTTTATCATCAATTCTGAATAAGTACGAAGTTAACCCTTTAACACATTTCAAGTTTTGACTTATTTCTGGCATTTAAGTTGAACTTTCATCTTTGGTGTATTGAAAGACTTATAGTAGAATTTTACGATCAATTTTTTGTGGAACATTTTAACCCATTATATCCTTATTTTATGATAAAAGGCAAAAAAGACCTATAAATTGAGAAGTTAGGGGGTTAAAATGTTCCACAAAAATATTTCTCGTAGTATTTTACATAAATCCTCAGAACACATCTTATACCCAAAAGGTTAGTAAGGATAACCTGATTTCCTATGCCAGTGAATCGGATAAGAATGTTCAAAAAGGGGGAAAATTATTTAATTTGCTAAGCATTAATTAAATTCCCCCCCTAAAATAAGACTCAGACGTAAACTTTCAAAACGCCGATACACGTGTATTGTTTTTTTGTTCCCTCTACCAGAATCTATTGTCAGAACCTTGATATTTTGGAAAAAAAAATTATGAAGAAAGTTTTATAATTAAATAGATTGCAGCTATTGAGACCACATAAATCTTATTCGATTGCGATTAATAGATACCACGAACCAACTAATTGGAAACAAAGTTTATCTGACTTCCGATCGGAACCTTTGTTATTCTTCTTCGATTACAATAAAGTGTAGCTACGTTTTTAATAAATACATGAAATCATTTTCAAGCACAAAATGTCGAAAAACTTTTATTAAAAAAAAAAAAAAATAAAATTTCATTCAAATAATATTTACACATTCCGGATTGAACAGAAAGTACAAATAAAAACCTTCAAGCACACAACTATGCTCAAGCTTCCATCCTGCCCCCAAAAACTACCTCCCACTGTCCGTTCTGGACAAGTCCAGTTCATTCATTATTCATTTATGCCGCTTCTGCTACTTTAACGAAGTGTAACAATATGAGTTCGTTGAGTGGGAGTCGAGAACCGAGTCTAATCGGGGCGAGCTGAGTACAGAGAGGCCAAATAGTGCCACGGAACTTTGCACTACTTTTCCCAACCGGACTCATCTGGTCGTCCACCCACTTGTGAGGCTACCAATGTTTTTCAGTTGCACCCAAAACAAAAGCATCAAACAAAAATTTTTAAATCTTCCTGCGAAAAGAGAAGAAAATAAAAAAAATATGGTTTGGTCGGTACAGTGTTGAATGAAAATTGGATTGAGTTTAGTTGGGTTGCGTTGGGTGTTTGCTCTGGCTCCAGCCTACAGTGCAAACGTACAATTGGATGATGAACGAGAAAGTATCATGGACGGGGTTGGTTGGATTTAACTTTTTGGTTCATACCCCCTGACATTTGATGTGGAGTTAGTTGGCAATAGTATTGCTGTTGTTGTTGTTGTTGTTGTTGGTGTTGTAGTCTTTATGTTTTCCTATCTTTGCTTTTGTTGTGTGTGGCCGCATATGTATGAAACAAGAGCAGCAGAGCTGTGAGAATGAGCTACAATCCATGTCGTAGTATTTTTGCTCTTGTTGGATTTTCACGCTCGAATACTTGGTATGAGGAAAAACTTCCCAACTTAGCCACATTTTTACTTTGAAGCTTGAGTTCTTTTTTTTTATTACCAATTGGATTTAATTTTTCAGACTCTCTTTCGCTCTCATAGCTTCGTTAAGTTTCAAATATTTCACTCAGTAGTTTTATATGTTGGTGTTAGTGACTCAAAGTGAGCGGACCGAGTGAATTTTCTGTTGGTATTTAAATGTAAAATGGACACGCCTACCTTTCAACTGTCTCTCTTGAACTCATATATGTCTTTCATTCACACTTATTAGAGATATCTTGATACTCTTATCAGCACTCGTATTGCTCGCAAATGTAAAGGAATTTGGAAGACTAATGTTGGAGTTCTTTTTTGGTGGCTACCAAATGTCGTCCCTCTTGCTCCACACGTAATGGCAAAATAGAGAATAAAAAAGCAAAACTACAGACTGACAGCAGTAGCTCCAATATGCCTGCCACCCAAAAAGCATCGTTTTGTTGTTGTTGTTGCTGTTGATGTTGTTGTTTTATTGGTATTGAACCTAATCTTAAGGTTCTCGGCACCTCTTGTTAGTCGTTAGGTGTAAGTTACTCTCATGTTGCTGTAGTTGCTCTTATTGCCTTATTGCTCCATCTTCTAGCTGCTGACTTGAATCTTCTCTTGCGTAGTTCGTGCAACTGTGCAGCACCTCCACCCTCTTAGGTTAAATGCTGACAACCCCATTTGAGCGCCTGTCCTGTTTGGTTCCAACATAATGTACCAAACATATTTATATAAAAGATAGATATGTATGTATTGTATGAAAGAACATGTTTATATGTAGGTTCTTGAGTTCTTGTGAGTGTGTATCTAGCTTTACGTTTGTTTAATGTTGTTTCTAGCATGGGAGGATGTTAGGGATACTATAGTTGTGAGAAGTGACTGGCTCTGCAATACCCTACAAAAGCACTTCAGTAAGCGGCAGACAGAGGATTGTTTTAAAAATGAACGCTAAGATTTTGGCTAAGAATGTAAGCAACATAAGACACTTGCTGTTTTACTGTAGCTCATCAAGGAAATATGTCTAATTTATATTCCAATGTCGCCCTATTGGACACCCTTACCCAGCAGACCATCCAACTGAACTGTCAACCAACATTTTAGGGTCGTGCATAGTTGCTGTGGAAAAAAAGAATGGTCCAGAGGAGATCAGCTCACAGCTACGCCAATATAATGTACAGTTAGTTGCTATACAAATACATACACATAGAAACATAAGTATGTGTGAGAAACAAAGAAAAGAAAAAAGTGAAAGCGATGATTGTGGCTGACATTTTTAGTACATAAAAGTGACCAAAGAAGGTGGCTTTTCGCCTTTGACTGAACCAGCAGGACACACTTAATCAATGTAACTGGCATTCAAGAGAGTCATTGTATGAAGGAGGGATGAAGGAGAAAAATAAAATATTTTAGCCAACGACTAGTGGAATTTTTATCAACGGAAATAGATGTTATATATTGCTTTTTTGTTTTTTGGCTTTTTGAGCTCATTCATCGCATAACATTTCCTAAACCATGTAAAGCTTTTCTGTGTGTCCTTTGTCGCTAACTTTCGTAGCATGTTTTTTTATATTTTCCGAGTTTTTCTAAATTTTTCAGTTTCCAACACTTATGATTGAGTACTCGAAAGTCAATGGCCAGGATCTTTCGTAGTCTATGCCATGTCATGCTGGTTAAACTGATGGGCAGTCACACATTTAACAATTCTTCTTCTATTCCTTCGAGCCATGGAATATTTTTGGCGATTCAATAAAATTGACTTAAATTTTATTTAAATATTTAAAATCTTAGTTTTAAAATAATTAAATATTTATCAATGATATAATGCCGTCACTCTATTTTGTAAATATTATTTTAATAATTATATATTAGAGTTAAACATTTATCTTTTACATTTTAAATTGGTTGATTTCAGTCAAAATAAGGAGTGTAAGTCTACTATAGTGCCTTTCAGGTACTAAGGATCAGACTGGATAAGTCTTAACCCATACCAAGAGTTCAAGTCTATATAGAAATTTTTCTTGAGATGAATAGATCATGAATAATAAAAAACCCTTACATAAAATATGTAGCAGTTAACTTAAAAATATTCCTTGATTTCACTAAAAAAAAATATATATATATTAATATTATATTCAAGAATTTAAAAAAAAGTTCGAGTTTAATTGGGTAGTCATGATAAAATAAAAAGAAGCCATGGAAATAAAAAGAAATTTTATTTTACGTTATTACTTTTATCTCTACAGATGGGGAAGTGTATTATGGGAAAAATTGTCAGTTTGAAAATGGTCTTGCTTCTTTTTATTTACCTTTTGTATGGTGCCAATATTCGGTAAAACCTTTCACTTCCTACTCTACAGGGCAGAGTGTTGAATTTTTTCTCGATAGCTCTTCGGTACATCCTTTTAACAACTTTTAACTAAAATCAACAAAATATAGATCATAATAAATTTGCTTACAAACAAAACAGAGATCCTCCATCTACCGAGTTTTTGAAAGTCCACAGAGTGGTTTTAACGATTATATTTCAAATATTTACTATATTATTCCAAAGTGATATTTAAACGAAATCTAAAACGAGATTTTCAGTCCATTGGGTTATGATTTTAAATTTTAAATATTCGTCTGACTACTAAGATTAATAAAAATACAAAAATAAAACTAAAAATTTAGAAATACAGAACTTAAACCTGATTGCAATATGCTTGTTAAGTTTTTTGTAGAATTTTTAAAATTTCTTACTAACAACAAATTTAACAAGAAAAATTCAACAAGCACTATTTCAAGAAGAAGTATTTTGTTACAAGAAGCATATTTTGTTTAAAAAAAAATCTACATTTTTCAAGCAGTCATATATATCAAAATATTTTTCACAATGTATTGTTGATATCTTTTTTCAAGGGATATCAAATAAAAGGGCACAATACCTATTTTTAACAAACTATATTTTGCCTCTCTATCTGGTGGAATAATGATCAGAAATAGCCCTAACATATCTATGAAGATTTTAAACGTATTTCATGAAAAAAATATATCTTCTTTATATATTTAAGCCAAAGTGGGAAAAAACCGTCTGTATCCTCTTCTGTCTGTAATTTTCAACCAAATTAGTTGATTTTTTTCAAATATGGATAATTATGATGCCTATAACCTAGGTTAAAAAAAATAGGGCGGCCACCTACATTTTTTTTAATCCGTTGTCAGTTAAAAATTATGCAATTTTTACCATAGGGTTCCTACCTAAATTTTAAAATTTTTATGAATTCAAAATTACGTATACGAATTCATAGGGCTGCCGCACTAATTTTTTTATTTTTACGAATTCAGTGCTGAGGCGAATACTAGTTAAAAATGGGCCACTGAATCCGAATCTGTTGTCAAAATTTCAAAAATGATGTAATTTTTAATCAAAGGGTTGCCATATAAATTTTTACGAATTCAATGCTGTATGAAAATAAGCTAAAAATGGGTCGCTGAATTCGTCGTCAGAACTTAAAGTAAATTTTTTCGATAGAGTTGCCATCAAAAATTGTTTTCTTCAAAATTTTTTTTTATGTGCTTGGCGAAGCGGGCGGGGCTAAAGTATTTTGTAAGGCCTAATTAAATTTATTTAATTTGAACAATAACTTTACTAAACAAAAAAAAAAAAAAAAAAAAAAAAATTAATAATAAAATAAATAAATAAATAAATAAAAAAAAAAAAAATAAATATTAAATAAATAAATTAATTTCAAAAAAAAAAATTGTCATTTCAGCCTTTGAATGGTATTCTTCGAGCTTCTTATGATCAAATTGTGTTGTACGTGTTTTTTGAATGAGTACGGGACACACTCGTTTTATGTCGACTCCAAACGGCTAATGTGTATGTTCTCAAGAGCTTTACATAGCATTATTTACTCTCTGAGGATTGCCATTGTCTGCTGAGAAGTGATGAACGATCAGAAAAATGAATTTCAATTGGAAAAAATTTTCTGTTGTTTCCGCTAAGGTTCGAGCCTGGACTCGCATCAGTCTTGCCAGATTAGGGGTTTTCCCCCTAAATTAAGGGGTTTTTACCTCTTTTAGGGGGAATTTTAGGGGGAGAAAATGTTTAGAGGGAAATTTAGAGGGAGAAAAATAAAGTTAGAGAGAAATTTAGGAGGATAGAAAATTAAAAACATCCTAAATCGTTTTTTTACAAATGCAATTTGAAACGTACCAAAAGAACATTTTGGTAGTTAACATTCAATGAAAAAGTTTGCAACTCTGTAATGTGCGATCATTTCCTAAATGCATCGCTGTACGCATTTATTTCGTTGAACGATTGAAAAATAAATGAAAGACGAGTATTAAACAAAATGCCTCTCGTTCTACCTACCAAAAATTATACCCAAAAATATTCTAAATCCTGGGAGAGTGATCCACTGTTTAAAGGTAATATGATTATTGCGAACACGTGTTTAATCAGTAAAGTCAATGACTGGCGGCAAATAATGAAAATATGATTTCAGGTTGGTTGCAAGCGCAGGTTGGAGATGCTACTCGTGCGTATTGTGTATACTGCTCAAAAACCGTCTTAGCTCATAAAAAAGTCTTATGGATCACGCTAAGACGAAGTCTCATGAAGGCAACTGCAAAAACAGGCAAGAATGCGCCAAGACGCCAAAAATTACGGAATTCCTTAATCCAACGATTGGAGAAAAAAGAAAACGGGCAGAGTTGAAAGTCGCGACTTTTATAGCTGAGCATTGTTCAATAAATGCAGTTGATCATCTCAGCGAGGTCATAAGTGATCTCGATTGTGGGTCTGAAATATTATCAAAAATCAGATTACACCGCACAAAATGCACTTTGAAATTGGAAAATTTGATCGGAATTGGAATTGACGGAGCTAATGCTCTGGCCGGTTCTGAAAACTCACTATCAGCACATCTGACTAGAAAACTACCTTATTTAATTACAATTAAATTTTTATGTCATTCATTGCATCTCTGTGCTGAAAAAGCGTGTGATATCTTCCGAAACATTTGGATACGTTAGTTAAAGACAGTCATGCTTGGTTTTCTAAAAGTACGAAAAGAAACATCAAATACGCAGACTTGTACAAAACGATGAATGAAAATATTCCAAAGAAAATAGCTAAATTATCGGGCACTAGATGGTTAGCACGACTTAATTCAATAAATATAATTTTAGATCAATGGGAAAATCTCATGTTACATTTGGAAGAAGCTAAGTCATCAGAACGTGGGGATCCAGGGTTTAAGGCAGATATACTCCTTCAAATGTACCAAGACGTTGGAAACAAATTATACTTATATTTTCTGCGCTTTTCTTTGAACGACGTTACCAAAACAAAAAAATCTTTTCAGTCTGAATCAACGGAGCCCCTAAAACTTTTGAAAGACCTGAACGACACTCTCTATTCTGTTCTTAAAAAAATTGTAGTTCCACAACAACTAGAAAAAGCTAATCAAAACGACTTGTGTTCATATCAATTTCATCGGTATTTGATGCCTGTACATTGTATATATTTTGGATATGACTTCACATATACTTGTTCAAATTTGAATTCGCCGAATCAGTTATTAAGTATCAAAAACCGATGTCGAGAGTCTCTGATAAAATTAGCTGAGGAAATTCTATTAGTGATACTAGTAGATACTAGTACATGTGATACTAATAGTAATCCAACTTTAACTCTAACTTTAAGTTATATACTTTTACTGATCTAATAAATATAATTTTAAAATAAATTTATAAGAAAGAGTATTCCATTCTTGAGTATTGACTTGTTGAATATTCCATTAAAATGTTAAGTATTTGAGTATTTTTGCATTTTTTTTTTTAACGCAAACAAATAAAAAATATTTAGGGGGAGAAGCATGCATTTAGGGGGAAATTAAGCTCCATTTAGGGGGAAGGCGCACAGAATACCTGGCAACACTGACTCGCATTGGCATCGGGTGGTCCACACTGGTTAACGCACTCGGCTACGGCCGCCAAAAAAACAAAATGTTTCATTTAGCACTGTGTAAAATCTCACATATTCTCTCATAGCTAAGGCGTTAAAGCATTGAAATAAATAAACCTTCCCTCTTCCCCATTCAAGTGCTTAAAACTTAAGTTTTCCTCAAAGAGCCCATTTTTAGCGCCAAAAATATGTTAATCCGCCAGGTTGTCTGCTTTTCCTTCATTACGCTTCATTCAAAATGTTCATCTCCAATCTGTTTGCCAGTTCTTTGATGTACGAATATTTTGCAATCCTCACAAATTGCTGCGTATTCAAATCTTGACCTCAAAATTTCAAAATTTATATCATCAATGCAAGCAATCACGGTTTTAGGTTAGGGGCTGCTAAGTACAACATATGGAAAACAACTAGAACACACAATCAAGAGCAAAGCGCAAGCTGACAACTTCTCTAAGATATCATGTGTTGTGAATAGACATTCAAACTACAGGACATTCATCCAAGCATCTCGGTTCAACATTATAATTGTGATTGACCCCACGAAATAAGAAAATTAACCTTTGCTCGTCGTTGTCGAATATGTGAGATGCTGTTGCGTGCCAATATCCTTGACTAACATCATCCAAAGATGCATGAACAAGGATCTTAGCGATCCTGCTGTGTTGTTTTAGGTAGCATTTAACACAGCCGGACAATGTCCAGCAAGTTGAGATAAAAAGGGGGAATCCGGGATGGAAATTTTAAATTTACTGCACAATTCTTGATTTGTTCCATATGCAAGGGTTTGTTGATTCGAATAATTTTGTTTACCTGGCTGTGGGCCAATTTTTGGCATCGGGGTTGACTTCAAAGAAAGAATTTTAAGAAACGGTCACATTCATAGGCATTTTTCATAAGCTTATTTGCGTGTTTTTGCATAATTTTCTACGTCTTTTCTTTTATGTTATTCGTTATGCGTTTTCGTTGGTCAGCGTGAGAATATAAAATCAGTAAAATACAATTTTTTCCATGTTATTGTCAGGCCTGCATTGGACATGGGGTGCTCGATATACGCGCATTAATCCGATTTTAATGAAGCGCAACGTTTGCGGTTGGATGATTTTTGTTATTTTTTTGTTTTTATTGTTAGGAAAATGTTTATTAAAAATAGGCTTTTGCAATAAACCGGACTAGAATCATTCATATTTTGCATATTAATTGAAATTTAAATTAAAAAAATTTAATTTTATTTTGAAGATATCCCCATAAGGTTATCCTTTTTGTGTATTTTTTGAGACAACGTATTGGACACAATGCAGAGTATCCTTAAATAAGCGACTATATGGTATTTAAGATTGCTTCACTGACATTGACATGGTACGGAGAGGTTCGTTTCATTATTTAGCTAGGTGTCGGTTTATAATGAAGAAAATATAACCGACGGGGTTGTCTTTGCCCCTTTATGGAGGTTATTTGGGACAATTAATATCGGCATTCTTAATTTTGATACTATAATTCCAGTATATCCTGTACAGATTGTCATGGAAGCATTTTTTGTCATTGAGAAATCAAATTTCAAAAATTTCATGTACATCATGCGTACCGTTGAGTCAAAATTACTAAGGACTAAACAGTCCACACCTAGTTTTTACAAAAAAAGAAAAATCCCAGGCGAAATATTTTACATGCATCAATAGTATTATATATATCAGGCGCGGATCCAGGGGGGGGTTTTGGGGGTTCAAACCCCCCCCGAAATTCTAAAAGAACCTGTATTTAAATCTGATGTACTGATGTTTATTATGTGGGCTAAGAGTACCAAAAAGAAAAAAAATTGGTTTTTTATAATTTACTTTAAATATTCACACCCCTATGCTGTAAACGTTTCTAGCTGTTTCTACACGTATTGCTAAAATACTGAATTCTGTTCCAGTTTTTGTTTTTTTTTTGCGATATTGCGCCTGTAGCTGTAAACAGTCACACATACAATCTTAACCTGAAATCACAAAAACACCGCATTTTTTGGATAAAATATATCCAAACACCGCACAGTTTTAATTTAAAAACCCACAGTTTTTATTTATTTTGATGTTGGTTTTATGTTGACCTTTAAGATTTGTATTCGAGTCAAATAAACAGAGAAATAACTTTTATTATTATAATTATCTTCACCGCAGCGTCAGCTTGTGGTATTTAACACAAAAAATAGTCCTGAGCACCACACAATCATATGGATTGAATATGGAGTGAAATGTGGATGGCTATTTTTTTCGTAGCAAAGTTTTTTCCAATAAGTGGAATAATTTTTTCACATATTGCAGCAAAACACAAATTATAACCTTCTTTTGAAAAACCAGAGGCTCGAAATATATTTAAGACTAACGGTTTCTCCCCAAGCCTACGAATTTTTGAAAAAAAAAATTATGCCGCTCTAATGTATATAAAAGGTGGTTAAATTTTAAGGGCCGATGTTGAATATAAACCACACCTAAATGTCAAGTTTTTTTCTGCATTTCATTTGACATTTCTCAATTTCAGACTAACTCAATTTGAACCGTTAAAGTTATTCAAGCTTATTATGAAAATGAGCTTTCAAATCAAAATGCATATCGAACACTTCGTGATTTTTACGGTCAATTTAATCGTCCAAATGTGCGTACAATCGGAAAAATCGTGCAAAAATTTGAACAAACCAGGTCTGTAGGAGATGTGAAAACACCAGTGCATGCTCGTACTGCAGAAAATATTGCTGCTGTTCCCGATAGTGTGGCTGAAGAGCCGTCCACCTCAACTCGTCGTCGTGCCCAACAATTGCACCTATCACGTTCGTCGTTGATGAACATTATGCATAAAGACTTGCATTTACACGGTCAGAATGGTGGCAAGAAATGGCAACAGTGGATGATCAATTTTCGAAGAAAATCATCTTCAGTGATGAGGCACATTTTCACCTCAGTGGATTCGTCAATAAGCAGAATTACCGCATTTGGGCGAATGATAATCCAAGAGTGATTGTCGAAAAACCAATGCACCCACAAAGAGTGACTGTTTGGTGCGGTTTATGGGCTGGCGGCATCATCGGCCCGTATTTTTTTCCAAAATGAGGCTGGTCAGGCAGTTACTGTGAATGATGTTCGGTAGCGTGAGATGATAACGAACTTTTTATGGCTCGAATTGGAAGATATGGATGTGGACGATACGTGGTTTCAACAGAACGGTGTCACTTGCTACACAGCTAACGAAACAATGGCTCTTTTGCGCGACAAATTCAATGGCCGTGTTATCTCACGTGGTGGCGTTATTTCCATTTGAAAAAGAAATTAAGCCAATTTGGCCTTATTTCCCTTTAAAAGAACCAATATTAAAACGCCATCAAATAAGTTTTTTAATTTTATTTAATGAAAAATTAAAGATATAAAGTATTGGAATAATTGTACTTCAGAGCCCATGCTCCTTTTTTCTTTTTTTTCTAAATGTGCATTTGGAGCTCCTAATGCACATGCTGCAAAAAAAGGTCGGTCTCAAATGGTTTAGGAGATAAAAATCGTGAAAGTTTGAAAAATGTACACGCTTCTTTTTTTTTTTTTTTTTTTTGTTTTTTAAATGTGTATGGAACTTCTAAAGCTAATGCTGCAAAAAAAAAATAGGTAGGACTCAAATGGTTTGGGAGAAAAAAATCGTGAAAGTCTGAAAAATTTACATATTTTTTTATTGAGAAGACTAGGATATCTTATTCTAATAATAGAAATATATATCCGTTTAAAGCGAAAAATATGATCGTTTAAATGCTAAAGAACATACATCTTTTTGTAAGTGGTCGAGAAAAAAATGTAAAATATAAACGTAAAAGTTATGAATGAAAATTTATAAAATATGCGCGATTTTTACTAAAATTTTTAATGAAGCTTTAATATTATAAAGAATGAGCGCCGCAGGTTTATAATAAACCGCCGCGATTTTTAATAAAAATTTTTTGCCTGCGGCGCTCATTCCATATAATATTAAAACATCTTCACCTTCACTATTGAACTACTACTAATAAATTTTTCGCGTTGATACAAAAACAAGCACATTTAGGTTGACAATGGCAACTGTTCTCTTGCAAATTGAGTACCTACGCTGAGTCCAGTAACAATTCAAACAGACTACAGGGTGCGTACTTTTTATTAAAAATAATTATAAAAAATAATCCTTAGTTTGCAAAAATTATTTTTCGGCCTTATTACCATTTTGCTAAATTTTTTTTAGGCTTTATTTCCTTTTCCAATGGAAATAAAACCAAATTCACAATTTCGGCCTTATTTCTCTTTGAAAAGGAAATAAAGCCAATTCGGCCTTATTGCACCCCGCCAATTCGGCACATTAACGGCATAGAACCTCACTTATGCCTCGGCGTCATCGAAAATTTGGACCATCGGATGGAGGTGTGCCGCCAAGGTCGCGGCGGCCATTTAGCCGATATTTTGTTCCATGCATAATTGAACCATACCAATATTATCATAATAAAAAGAAACGACAATAATTTCCTTAATAATTTGTGTTTTATTTAAAATCAACATCGGCCTTTAAAATTTAACTATCCTTTATATATATAACGTACATAAATATTTTTGAAACCCCCCCCGAAATATATTCCTGGAACCGCCCCTGATATATATATAATTATTATATATAAATATATAATTATTATATATAAATATATAATTATTATATATAAATATATAATTATTATATATAAATATATAATATATGTGACCCGGTCTATGAAAAGGTGCCTTATGACTCAAAAACAAAAAAATTTCACAAACAAACAAAAATTTCGAGAAATAACTAAATAAAAAATAAAAAATTCAATAAAATTCAGTTTTTCTTTCATTTGTGCTCTTCTTTCTCTACATTTTTAGTACACTTCTAAGCAAGTTAGGACTTTCTGCTTTTCACCATGTGAAAGTCTATCCGAACCAAACAAAAACAGAAAAATAATTTTTTGAGTCATAAGGCACCTTTTCATAGACCGGGTCACATATAAGGATTGTAAATTTTTTGGATTGTTCCGATTAAACCACTGGTACTTTTGGTATGAGGTTGCATAAGTGAAGTAGGAGTGGTAGTCGCAATATATCCTGTACTTTCCAATCGTGCTTCATAATGACAAACAAATAGTCTTCGTACCAAGTTTCATTATAACTTCTAATCAAGTTCAAATAAAATAACGCCTTATGTGTACTATATAAGAATACTAGCTTATAAAGAAAGAAGGCGTGGTGATTGCCTTATCACGACAATTTTTGCATGGTTCTTAACACTGAAAAATATTAGCATAAAAAATATTTTCATTACAAAATTGAAAGATGGTTTCAATATATGACGTTTTAAGTACTTAAGTTGCATACGATATGGGTGTGGCAATCAATATAAAAATTTTGAAAGGAGCCCATAAGCAACAAGTGCCCATAAGCATTAGCTGTTCGAAGTCGACATCAAAATGGTAGAACCACACGCATAGAAATTTTTCGTTCACCTCAACTGAAAAATTAGCCAACTCACTTCGTTTGCGAGTTGTATTTGCCACAAACGAATATTCAGTTGTCAACTTAAAAATATATTATAAATAAATAAATAAATAACTGGCCATTTCAGCCCTTGAAAGAAGGACTTTGACCTAGCTTCTTATGATCAATTGTGTTGTGCGTGTTATTAAGTTTGCACACAATTGACCGATAAATGGACCCACAGGCTTAACGCCGACTCCGAACGGCGATGAACGGAATGTTCTTATTCTCAAGAAGCTTTACATGGCATTTTGATTACTCTCTGAGGTTTGCCATTGTCTGCAGCGAGGTGGCGGCCGTACAGAAAAATTATTTTAATTCAAATAATTTTCTGTCGCTGCTGGGGTTCGAACCCAAGTCTCCAGGTTCGTTAACATAGCGGCCACGCACTTTAACCAACTACGCCATGGACGCCAATATATTATATATACATATATACTGCAAGCTATTCCGATCATTATAATTTATTATATTAATTGTCTTTCCCCCTATGTCCGTCCGTCCTTTTATTGATTGTAGTCATCGCACCTCTGTTGCTATCTCCGTCCGCGTATTAAGCAAATTACCAATCTGCTTGTATAGAACATTTTGTCCACAAAGTAACTCTGAATTATAAGCGTTGTGTGTATACAAAGAAGGGAAAACAAAGGAAGTTTTCAGTTGGCAAAAACAAATTTTCAACTGCTGCAATTTCAAAATCATTCGCGTATATGACAAACGAAATTAATTACTTGCAACTAAATGACGCGTTTCTCACAACTGAACTATTATTATGACAACTGTTGAAACGTTTGCAAATAACGATCCTAAGCACGACAAACTGGCAATAAACGTTTTTTTTTTCTTTGCGTGCAGTTCTGGATCATTTGTGTATAAACCTTTTATAATAAGTAAAGCACAATTTGATCATAAAAAGTCAGTCAAAATTCATTCAAGGGTTGAAATGGCGCGATTCGTTCTTCTTATTTGGTTGAATCAGTCAAAGGTTCTAGGAGGTGATCGGGAACATAATGGAATATAGAGATACCGACTTTCAGCGTTACATACTACATCTCTCTAAAAAATTGCAATATTTTTAAGGTTACATTTTAAAGTTGAAAATATCTTTAAGGATACGAATAAGTTAAATAGCCTCAATCTCAAAAACGTCAGCATATTTGACAAAACTAAGTCTGTTGAAAGATGCTTTGGAAAAAAATTCTCTGCGTGGTGTATTGGAATGGACTTGTATGACCAAATTACATCATATAGTAATTTGTAAAGGGTTATCTAAGCGACATGATTATGTTGATAATTTATTCATTCACTGCAATAAAAAGTGAATTTCGAAAAAAGTGCCTCACTAACTAAAGTGCCTCGAAAAGGGTTCTATAGATCAAAATGTTCCTATGGTTTAAAGTTGTTTCATAAATAAATCAAACTCTAACGGATTTTCTGATTAATTTTGATACATTCAGTCTGATTTAAACAATAAAATGAAACCTGGAAGAAATTTGGACATAATTGGTGGGTATTTTTATTTTTTTTTTGTCTGGAAAAGATATCAGTTAAAAAAAAAAACAAAGGTGTTATAAAATTATTTCCCTAAAAAAGGACTTCTCATCGAAAATCATAGATACTCATACATAAAGTAGAAGTAAAATCAGGAACTACTCTTAAGTACTCATATATCAGAAGAATCCCCAGATCTTAAGGCTATTTATGTCAACACACAGAACAATGAGACATTTAAATACAAAAATGGCTCCTCGGAAAGTGATAATATTTCGGGAAAATATTAAATAAAGATAATATTTAAATATAACAAAATATTAAATGAGAAAAATTAACATGCAAAGTGAAAGCATTTTGAAAGTATTTACACAAATACACATCAAGTACGTGTGTATGTATGTATGTATGTATGTATGTAAATATAAGCTAATGCGCAACAAATAAAACCTGACAACAAAACAAAACAGAACAGACCGAACCATAGCGATGATAAAAATTAAAATAAAATGATAATTATGACAAAAGTACGTGATAATTGTTGAATATTGCCTAGCGACAGGAATAACGAATAAATCACGCGGCTAAGAGTAGCTTTCCAACAACAATAACTAAAACTTCACATCTGCTCAGGACTACCATGCATGATGACATTGCGGTGGTTTCAAAATGTGGGGATGTTCCACTGCTTGTCTTGTCAACTCATATGTTCTGCTCTTCGAAATATTTATGAGTTGATCAACAGTGCATCGCATCGCATCGCATCGCATCGGTCGGAATCTACAAAACCAAAGTGGCTTACGTCAGATTAAGGCATAATTAGTGTAGGGATCGAGTGAGTCCGTGTGTTGTTGTTTGCTTGTTTGTTTGTTTGTTGTTTATGTAGTAATCGAATATATTTATTTATAAATTTTTTCACTCTAGTCAAGCATGACTGTCTCTCGAGAAGGTAGAGAGGTCAGTTTTGAGTATTTTCGAGGTCAACATTTGGCCCATTTTCTGATATTGCTAAGTTACATCTTCTGGCTATGAGGCACGTACGCGTACATCTGGATTGGCTGTCTAGAAGAGAAACATACATTTAATCTTTAGTTTTTCTTTGTGATTTGTGCTTTTAAAGCACTCATATGGCGTGTTTTTTTTTTTCTTACTTACTTAATAGTTAATCCAATAATTTGGGGTTCTTTTGATTTCAAAGCATAAAAATAGATGAAAGAATTAACCAATTAACTGACATATTGTGAGACGATGAACTTTTTTAAGGCAATAAAATATAAAAGAAAGAATTAAAGAAGAAAGAAACTAGAAAATATAAAAGAAGTTTAAGACATTTTGCAAAATTTTCAAATTTGATGGGTTTTGTAGGTCTCATGGGTTTTAATATGCTTATAAATTTACAGCCGATTGCATAGAGTACTAGTATAGTAAGTATTTGTACACAAAAGCAGGAACTATATAATCATTCCCGAACAACATCGTAAGAGCGGAAATCGCTTCGAGCTATTTGTTCTGGATGACGTATATTTTTTTTCTGAAACTAATTTAAGCTCAAAACAGACTGAAGATGTCAACGATAGTCAAGAGCATGATACAATTACAAGGTTGGCTCATATTGGAGAGCAGGGTGCGCTAGTTGTCAAAATCAGCTGATAGCTTTTAGTTTTTCTTTGTTGTTGTTGTTGCTTTTGTCGTTTGACGTTTGTGGCTTCTACAGCTTTGTTGTTGCAAAATTTCACAATTGAGCAGCCATTTAAAAAGGAGCCTACCTTGTAATTGTATCATGGTCAAGAGGAAGATGTCAAGAGGAACTAAAAAAATTCTAAGCTGTATGTACAGATGTGTAGGTGTCGGTCGCATAACCTGGGTTTTTCGTGAAAGGGCTTCAAAAATCTCGAAGCTGGAAAATTGTTATATCGTTCATAGGGTTCAAGTCTGAAAATTATACAAATATGATACATTGGTCAATATTTGTGATATTTTTTTTTTTCAAATTTAAAAAGTATTCTCCGCAAAGGTCAAAGTTCTTGTCAGCTTATGATAGTGCAAAGTTTGGATAAAAAAATCATCATTAAAATAACAGATATAATTACAAAACGGAATCATGTATTATTTTTACCACTTCAGTCACATTATTAAACACGTTAAGTCAAACAAATTATATCCTACAATAAATGTATGTTTTACATGTGAAAGAAATAACCAAGTACATTCCATTCTCTTCAACCATAGAAAAAAAATGTGCGTGAAATCTAAGAAATCACTCAATTTCAATCAAACAACAATAAATTAACATCAATTGTAAGTGTTTATAAAATATACACTCCCTCCCGAACAGCACCATAAGAGCGGAAATTGCTTCGAGCTATTTGTTCTGGATGCCGTTTACCATGGGAACATCAATACCTTCCCAAAAGCACAACGCTGAGCTTCCCAAACAAGCAAGAATTCATTCCCAAGCGGCATGGCTCACGAGCGATTTAAGGCCAAGATAGATATTCATCAATTGACCAACTTTTGTTGCGAGCGGAGTTTCGGCAAAGTAAGTAGTGACCAGAGCATACACTGAATGAAGCCATCGAAAAATATGAACACAGAAATATTACAACAATAAGATGAACTGTACGTATGAGCGTAGCTAAGTTAAGTCGAAACTGAGCAGCCTAGGCTTAGACCAACTTGCTGCAGCCTTATTTGGCTGGTCGTTCTTGTGCGTCGCTGTTCCCCCACATACGAATACATGACTGTGGCATTCATCAGATATGCCAAATGTACGAGTATCTAGATACTTTATGTTAAAGTATGTATATAAGTGTGCCAGTCAGTGTAACTCTCATCTCAGAATGTAAGTATGCTTGTTTGAATGTAACCTCAAAAAATTGTTGTTGGTTGCTATCCATCTGCTTGATGAACTCTACACCAACGCTTTTTCATGCTTTGTACATTTCTCTTCAATCTCCTCCACCTTCATCATCACCACCATCAACAACAGTCGGGACGGGGCTCAACTTGCTGAACCTTTTTAACCGTTGCTTGGTCAAGAGTTGTTAACCATATTAAAGTGTTCAATGATTAATTACACGCGTCCAAGATTAATTGAAATCAATCAAATCTGAAGTTAACTAATGGCAACGCGTTAGTGATTTTTTTCATTTGGTGTTGTTTTGCGTTGTGAAATGATAAAATTAAAGTTAGAAACGTACTCACATGTGAGAATTGTTAACAAAGTTGAAGTTTGATTGGGAAATTCTTTTGTTAAGAGTGATCTTGCCTGGTTGTGGTGGATTCGTCAAATTGCCAAGTCGAATAATTGATCGATTATAGTAGACAATTATGAAACGAGATATTTATGAGCTATTTTAATTCAACTTAGATTTGACCATATATTGTGCTTTTGAAAAATACCTTGCGTTATTTTTTAAGAAATTTTAAAGTTTGTTGCCGAATAAGGAATGTCATCCGATCTAGGATCTTAAAGTTCCTTGATTTTTTAAAAAACTATGGCTGTTTCTTTTTTTATTCTGCAATTGTTTACTTAGTTTGCCCAAATGTGCCTATTTTATAGGAGACATTTTTATATAAATTTCTTTAATTGTTATATTTTTGTATGAACATTAGAGTGAGTCAGATTCCACACAACAAAAAAAAGTTGAAAATACACCCTCCCCCATCCCTTATATTTATAATTTTAAAAAGTTTAAATTCGCTGTTAAAAAGGTTACAGTGGACGAAAACTATTGTATAACTGCCCTGAATTGAATTTTTTTCCTCTAATTTTTTTGCTAACGACTAAAAAAAGAATTGTACACAAAAGTTATCTCATTATTCGATAAATTCACATGATTTAAAAGGAAAAAATGTTGAGGATTGCCATTTGATCGAGTCTTTAGAAATTTCATTGGTTAAGCAATATTTTTTACATTATGAACATAAATTATTACTCTATTTACAAAAAGTAGATTTCAATTCAAAAAGTTTTCATACGTTTTTCACATCTATATCTATAGTTTATCTTCTATACTATTATATAAAATGAAAGTGCAAATTTTTTGTTGCCGTTGAACTCCAAAACTACTGGTCCGATTTTTATGAAATAAGTTTTAAAATATCACATTTGTACTACAAAAGGATCATTGGGTATTTTCTTTACGAAATTTCAATAATAAGTATCTTAAAATTGAAGATTAAAGTTTTTAAAAAATCATCTGCAATGCCATGCATTGCCTGATCGTTAGTTTTTTATGCGTTTGTGCTGTGAGAGCTTCAATAAACTACATGTTGCTCTCTACTCTACTCTCATTGTTCTCAAGAAGCCAAGAATGATAGAAACAAGATTACGCGTTCCGCAGTACCGTTATCTAATGCTCTCTTTCTCATTTGATTGCATTACGTCACACAGTACTTTTGCTTGACAAAAACGTGCAATCGCTTAGGCAATTTGACGAAATTGAAAATAGATTCTTTCGGAAAAGTAAAGTAAAAATATCTACTCTTCGAAAGCTAATAAGTAATAAACTGCAATTATATGTAGTTTTGTTGGATTTTCATAAAAATTATTGAAACTGTGAAAAACTAGAGCCGAATATGGAAACACATTGTGATTGACTGCAAGTATGGATGATCCGGCCATGTAGTTCCACAATACCAATAGCAGCAATAAGCTGATCCTATGAAAATCTTCGGAAAATCTACGGAAGCTGTATCACAATCCGTACGAGGTGGTACATAGTGCTCTTTATCTTGAGCTGCCGGAGAAGTAGTTTAATCAATTTAAGGTTAAGTTTATAATTTGTTGGTTTTTTATTGGCTAATAGCTTTGCATTATTTACAACGCGAGCCAGCGCAGTCCGTCACGCACAGCGTCTCAGCAATTTTTTATTCTTATCCATGTTTTTTGCACGTTTATAATCAATCAAATTATACTTTCGCAATAAGCAGAAATTTCACAAACTATGTTTTGCTTAAAACATGCAATCAGCTGTTTTTGACAGATCGAGAGTTCATTTTTGTGAGAGAGGTTGAAAATTCACTACCACCTTGTTAATTACACCATGATTATAATATCACTGGAAACTCGTGTCATATTTCAGAATCAAGCCATTGGAAAAAAGGAGATAGTTGGTCAGTTATTATATTTTCATTCTTTATTCATATTTCTCGTAATGATTACAATTCTTGGCGTTTAGATTCTGCAGTTTTACAAAACAATAAATTCTTCAGATAACTTAAAACTAAAATAATCATAGATGTCATCCATCTCGACATTATTTTCTGAAAACGGAACACACGCATTGCTACGCTAGATCTCAAGAGTATAAAATAACCATCAGAATTTAATTCGAAAAATATATCAAAAGTAAAAACTTTCTTTGAAGTCCGATCGAATGTAACTGCATTTAAAGCACTGCCATGCATTCTGCTCTTTTAATTGTTGTTGTTGAATTTCCTCTGATCATGACAAACTAATGAGTCTGACGAAATATAAAAATAAAAAATCCGCAAAAAGTTTTCAAGTCGCCAACAAAGCTTCCAATATCTCGAAATAAACATCATGCATGATCCGATCGATAAGATCCATAAATCAGTGGCACATTTACACACCAATCATGGGGTATGAACGCGCCTGTCTGTCACAGTGAGTGTGAGAGTGAGAGAAAATGCGTCAACGACACACATGTTCGATGCTTTAAATGCGCCGTTATTTCCTCCATATAATGGTCTTAATGCGATTTTAAGGGTTCCGTAAATCAAGCGCTTGTCTAATTTCGAATATTTCCCCAAACAGCAAGTAGACAGCAACAACAGCAACAACAGCAACAACAGCATCCGCAGCAGCCGAAGAAGACACCAAATGTTGGCTTGACTACAATGAGCCGGATTCCTGACATAGTTGTTAAGTGAACGGCTGATTTCAGTATTGTTGTTGCTGTTGTTGTCTTCATTTCGTTTCGCGCATATCAAGTGCGATTACGTTGGAATACAACCAAGTAGTAAACATCTTGAAGATGGTGTTTATCTGGCTCTCCAAACATCCAACCATACAACAACCATCCTACCATTCGTTCCTCTGAATGTCACGCTGGCGCTGACTTGCTGGATATGGGATGTTGTTGTTTTTAAGTGTTAAATCGCGCGAAACTGTTTTCAGTATCTGTTGGCAATGTTGTTTGGTTGTCATGTTGCTCAACATCTCTTTCTGCTCTTGCTTAGTTTTCTTCTTTTTTTTCCCATTTCATCTATGCATAAAAATCGTTTCAATGATCTTCAATCAAGCATAACCAAGTCAGACACTTGCTTCGATCATAGCCAACGAACACAGAAATTATCTGTCTGCTGTCTCGATTGGCATTGATTTTGTCTGGGAACAAATATAAGCTTGTATCTTGTTTTTCTTTTTTTTTCTAATTCTTTTTTTTTCTATTTTTGCGAACCCTCACTTGCTGCACACTGTCAGCATTGCTTTTGGTTTAATCCCTCACAATTAAATTTCATTAGTCCACTTAACGACCTGCTAATCCAACTAATAAACATAAAAATCCCACAAAATTTACTTTGATTTCTCCCTAAATACGAGTGTATCAACTCATAGCTCACGAAAATCTACCGATTGCCTCATCACCATAAAAATCAAATTCAATGATATGCGCATATTAATTTCATCAACCTTGCCTTCAAATCCTTATCGCTTTTGATCACCAGCCCCTAACACTACCACCACCCTCGATAGCCCACAAACAAACGGTAGTTACCTCGTGAAACACGTCGCTGCGGTGGCCCAAACCGATAGTCAATATTTTTCACTTGGCTGGTCCTCATCAAGCACACAAAATAGCTTACATCCCCCAACATTAATCCCACAGGATATGCTCAATCAAACTTATAATATCCGACGACCATATAACAAGCAACCAACCAAACGGCGTTGGCAACAAACCATCAAAACGTACCGTTACTATTGAGGGTGGTTTGTTTTGGCATTGAAGACCGCATTATATTCATCATCTACCGAGTTCAAATAACCTGCTTTGAGCTAGTAAACAATCCTCTCTCCGCCTCCTTCTCCCTCTCGCTCCAGTAACACACACGTCAAACACGATGTGACTTTTCGATGTCGAGGTTTTATTAAAACTGCGTAATTATAATTAACCGAACGATATATGAAATGGCTTATAGCGTTTATGGTCTCATCGGTGTTGACAACAACGAAAAGGTGTATCGCATATGAGGGCAAACATACACACGCTCGGGTATTACAAAGTCACATGTCGGTTATGAGGATGATAACTGTAAGTAATAATGGAGAAGTTTTCTAGTCCATCCCGAGGGTGTAATTCATAAATTTATGTCGAATCGAAGGTAACCACATGTGTCCTCTGTTGTTATCATCTAATGAGTGAAATTTAAATTAATAAAAGTTTTAATTTTACACTTTCACACTTTTAGTAACAAATGAAAACAATAATGGTCACACGTTCGCTAACATACACAGGGTGTATTCATTGTTGAAGAAACAGCATGAATGGCGTTATAAGATAATGTGCAACCGAATATAAAATTATAGGGTCTTAGAGAAGACATGGAGTTTCGAAGGAAAATTAACTTATTTGATTTGAACTTGATACCAATGGGAAAAAAATAAGTTAAATTGAAAATGAAAACAAGCATTTCTTTGGTTTGGAAAAAAATAAATTTATACCAGAGCTGTAAAAGTGTGAATTCATTTTCATTTTTCATTCTCTTGTTTAAAAATTCAAAAGCTGAAATCCTTTTTTGTAGCATTCAAAGTGTGAACTCTTTAGGCTTAAGCCTTTAGGCTGATTAAAATTGTTTTCAAGTCATGAATTACAAAACGTAAAGAATGCACACTGAATTGAAATTTTAACGAATGCAGCCACCGATGGCTTCAGTCAAGATGGCTGCAACCATCGATAGTTGCAGTTGAATTAAAATTTTAGTGAATGCAGCTGGCGATGGCTTCAGCCGCAAAGATTTGTTGTTGTCTGAAGTTGTTTTATGTGTATTTGTGTATGCGTGTGTGACTGTTGGGCATGACTGTGATGGGTTGCCATTGGCTTGATATCATGTATAGAAAAAGTATTACATACAACAAATTGTGGAAGTTAATTTTTATACATTTTGTTAATAATATTTATTGTTAATAAGCACTTTATTCTTCCAGAAAATGTCAAAGGAAAGACAAAAGCATGTCACTAAGATCGGCCGTCGAAAACAAATGAAAACAAAAATGCAAAATGCTGCTTTATATTTAGTAGTATTTCGTGGTAGTAAATAAAATGTCCAGTGTTTCAGAGCTGAAAAGAATGATAAAACTGAGTGCATTCATCAGATTTTTTAAGCCAACAAGAATGGGATTGATATTTCCATAAGTCCCATTCCTTATAGAGCATTGGGTGTGCATTCTTTTATCTTTAAAGAATGATGAATTGTGCATCTGTAATTCATTAACTCAACAGAAGCATAAGATTGCAATCTGGTTGATTCAGCTTTTGAATTCATTAAGAGTGTGTGCATTCCGAAATGATTCAATCCTTTTACAGCTCTAATTTATACGTACAAATGTATCTACGTCGTCCGACATTGTAGAAATAGTATCCATTGAGTTTTAACCAAAATTTTTATGCTATTCCTACTTTTTATTAAAAGGTTGCTGACTTCGCAATCCAAGTTAGGGATTAGAGATCCAAGGGATAAAAGCGGTCGGAACTGTACCAAAAATAAATTTTATGGATATCGTTTGTTTCCATGGTCTTAATGATTTTTCGTGAGCTTTAGTTATTTGCCCTTTTTAGATTTTGTTAACATAGTAGCAACTGAGATAAGGTGGGTGATAATTTTAAAAAAATAAGATTCGCAAAAAAGAAAATTCAGAAAAAATTTGCAAAAAAACAATAAACAGACATATGAAAAATGTTTGGGATCGGACAAGAAACACAGAAGATATATTGAAAACAAGAAAAAAGCACCATAGGGACCACTTAAAAAAAAAAAATTTTTTTTTTGAAAATGTCTTTTAAAGGTCTAACGATTGAGGTGGGGTCAAATATAGGTTAGTTGTGGTGATACGGTCTAATATACAGACTAGACGTCTTAGAAGAAGTCGTTAGGCGAAATCAAATAAAAAAATTATCATCTTGACTTTGTCATTTCATCTCTGAACCTTCACCTCCATAAAAGGTTTTGATTACAACCATTTTTCAAAAATTACCCATTGCTGAAAAGAGGTCTAAAGATTTTGAAAAAAAATATTTCTTGTTTAAAAAATTGAAACCACACAGTTTTCAAGACTAGTTCATATTCATGTTCATTGTTAGTTCATGTTTTAAGTTAATACCATCAGTTGGTTCATAGGTTCAATTCAGCATAAATTTATTTTTTAAGTAGGATAAAATTACACAGCAGGCCTTGAATTGGAGTTTTTTCTACCATACCAAATTTAAACTGACTTTTTGACGCTAAAATTGAAATAAAATCCCTAAGTAAGATAAACACCATTGATTTTACCGAACTCCCAACATAGACTCCAATGAGTATAAAAAATTGAGTATAAAAAATGAGCATAGAATCGAGACTATTAAAAAACACGATAACTTTTATTTGTCTTTTATAAATAAACTAGCAGGCCACAGATTTATTCTCTATTATTTAATAGAGAAGTATAGTACAGTGTTCTTCGATATTCAAAACATATTGATTTTATTTTCATTTAAAATTAATACCTCCATTCACTTGTTTAGGTTTTTGCTTTATGCATTCACTTTATATTTTTTATTGGCAATATGCCATAATTGCTCTTTATTTATCCAGCAGTCATCGCAAATAACGCATAAACCCTAAAAGTCAACTCCGATAGAGTATCAATTGGAGCCCTAATTAATTCTATGTTGAACCAATTATATGCCTTTATGTCAGTCCAACAAACATCCAACGACATTTGAAACAAGTGCACTCCATTTTGTACAATTAAACAAGTTAGCACAAAAGTTCAGAACGCAAGCTTTTTCACTCCAACCAACCGATGAAAACCCCCAAAATGGCCTAGAGCAAAACGTGAACAACAGAAATAAACCACGACTAGCTGACATTCTACCGGTAGATATATGCGAGGATGGGGTCTCTCATATGCGTGACATATAAAGTGACATTAAAACATTATGGAACAGGACTATCAGCCAATCAACCCTATTATTGATGGAGCTTGGAGCTTAATGTCGGGTGTAAATATAAAGGCTTTAGTGGCGTAATTTACAACTCAACACATACAAATCAACATAGGTGCGTCTGTTAGTATGTGGCTAGCAATTGGCAATGGCGTGTGTGTTCTTTATACTCATGGTTATTGGAAATTAATAACATGTAATTATGTCGAACATGTTGCAGGGTGTCCTTGATATTATTTAAGTGAGTTTTGGTGTTAATGGGTGGAAATTATTTGTGAAAAGTATTCGATTGAGCTTTTGCTTAAAAAAAAAACAGCATATAAACAAAACCATTATAATATTCAAATCATTAATTTACAAAAAATAAGATATGTTTTCAAAATAAATCACCTTTCATTTATTATCAAGATCTTTTTACCAAGTATTCATGTTGACCACTTTAAAATTCATTAATAAAGTAATTCATGCACAATTTCACACAAAAGATGAGAACATTTAGCATCATGGAACAATTATTTTCTAAAAAACTTGTTGCACTAACGAATGATATCAAACGGCACAAAAGAAAAATATCAGTTATGTCTGTATAATGAGGCATTTTTTTCTTACCTCTTTTGAAGTCGGTGAATCTTACACGGTGAAGAAATAACCAGCCAACAAACTGTTTCTCTTCCCTATTCAGAGCAATGGGTGTTCGGTGGCTCCACAGAAAGACGTTCCCAATATAATTATGACGTTTCAGCTAAGTTAACAAAATCGGACACTAACAATAATGCCAAGAGGTAACCGAATACTTTGAAAGATTTGAACAGTAGAAACCTAAGACGATTGCCTCAGTGCTGGCAGCAATCTTAATTTTCAAGCAACATTGCTTGATGATGAATGACTACATTGGAAGGTGTCGGTGGATGCATATTGATGGTGGTTTTAATGAAGTTGTCTCTCAAGTTAATCGTTATTTGAGTCTGCGTTCTTTTTAAAGCACTGAATAAAATTCATTGGAGAACAAAGTTTTCTTTCATAAAACCTTAAACTTGGAATTTCTTAAGCACCACTTTGTGGTTTTTAATCAATGATTTTTACATTTTGTCTGACTCGAGAACAAGACATTAATTTTTCAATATTCTTGAAGAGTGAAACATTTAAATTTTTTTGTTTCGAACCCATTTAAAATGAAATGGAAAGGTGTGCTGCGATGATCGTTTATTGATCGTTAGCTGTTCACAGCGATCTGAGACGTTTGTAATTTTCCATGATTAATGACTTAACATTATAAAGTCGCTTGTTAAGTTGATCTGGCAAATCAAGAAGTAGTTCATGACTGTTGTGGCTTCTTTTGAACTTGTGAAGTACAGATATTAACCTTTCACAGGTTGAGTTTTAGGACAGAATACTCTTAATTATGCCAACACAATAAGGAAATATTATAATTAAGGACTCATTTATGCATAGATTTGTAATGGGACATTTAATTTTTTCTTAAAAGTTTTTATCTTAAATAAAATAAAAAAAATAAATAACTGGCCATTTCAGCCCTTGAAAGGACTTTGACCTAGCTTCTTATGATCAATTGTGTTGTGCGTGTTATTAAGTTTGTACACAATTGACCGAGAACCGGACCTACATGCTTAACGCCGACTCCGAACGGCGATGAACGGAAAGTTCTCGTTCTCAAGAAGCTTTACATGGCATTTTGATTACTCTCTGAGGTTTGCCATTGTCTGCAGAGAGGTGGCGGCCGTACAGAAAAATTATTTTAATTCAAATAATTTTCTGTCGCTGCTGGGATTCGAACCTGGGCTTCCAGGTTCTTTGACATAGCGGCCACGCACTTTAACCAACTACGCCACGGACGCCATAATTAAGGACTCATTTATGCATAGATTTGTAATGGGACATTTAATTTTTTCTTAAAAGACTTAATAATTTTGTGTGTGGAATCGAATAAAAAATTGTGCTCATGTAAAAATATATTTCACAAGAAAACTCTCCAAGTTCCAACTCTAACTCTCAAGATAAAAAAAAAAATCCTAAAAACTATTGTTTATTTTCATCTGTGTTAAAAAATATTACAAACAAAAAGCAAATTGCCCCCGCATTAACGATTTTTTTGTTGTTAGCAATTTCTCTTCTCATTTCCACAAATTTCAGCTTTTAATTTTGGCATTAAAGAAAAAAAGAAATAGAAATAAAGAAATTTTAGAGAAATAGACATGAACATTTTTCGAAATATTGTTTATTCTTTGAATGATTGGACTGATTCGAATGAAACTGCGTGAATTTTAATTGGGTTGGAGTTTACACGGAATCCCCTGGCTGATGTGATGCTGGTGATGAACACCTAACATTTTCTGTGTACTCGCTCTGATACTTAAGACCATAAAAAAATATCGTTTTCTTGAGTCACACTTAGAGTTAATGATTCCATTGAGTTCGTATAAAATGTATTAACTTGGATTTGAATTTGAAAATTCCATTTTTTTGCGAGTTTTATCTCCTGAAATAAAGGGTCACGGATGGCCTGACCCCATTTTCTTCCTCTTTACCTGCATTCTAACACTGGTTCAATTTTTTCAAATGAAAAAATCTCCCTTTAAGATAAAACTCCCTCTAATATGGGTTTTTAACACTTTTTATTTATATATTTTTTTTTATTTTTTTTTTTCTTTTTTTTTTTTTGAGGAATTATTTTGCTTTTGTTGATCGTATGTCAAAATCTTAAGATTGCCCTTTTGAAACAAGAAAATTGCGCCAGGGAATCACTCACGCCCGTGATAGAACTGGCCGAAGACATACAACGAACTTTAGGGGGGATATATAGGCAGAGGCCGAAAAAAAGGTCATGTTTGTGAATTTGTTTAAGGAAACCTATGGGATATTTTTAAATGAGGGTTTTTATACCTAAAAATATACACATTCAAGAGTATTTTTAGTTTTTTTTTATTAAAAAAAAAAAAAATTAATATTAAGATCGATACAGCATTTTTTGTAGAGCGCTCTGAAAAAAAGGTGAAATGCGGTGGCCCAGAATGCTCCTCCTAATTTCATCAATAACAAAAAAATCAAATATATTATTAAACTAGATACTTAAAACTCGTACTTGTCATAGCCGATTTTAAAAATATTGATTTTTCAAAATTTTTCACAAAATGGCGGACTTTCGAACGTAAAAAAACGATTTTCGACCAAAAATTCATCATCATTTTGCCTATAAAAAATGAACGAAACTACAAAAAAAAAATCCTATGACAATTACGAGATTATTATGAACAAAATAAGCCTGCAAAAAAATCAAAACGATCGGTTCACTGAGCTTCGAGAAATCTTGGTCACCGACTTTGAAAACATGGTTTCGAGAAAAACGAGTTTGAAAATAAGGGCCAGCACTGCGCGCTCTAGAAGGCGGTTCACTCACTAGGCTATAACTTTGTTCATTTTTGAGATATCGACTTGAAATTTTCACCACATATTCTTGAGACTTTAGGAAAATTTAAGAAAGTGCAAAAAATTTTCAAAAAAAAAAGGTCTGGGTACGTTTCCCCCCTTCAGGGAAAATATACATGTAAACAGTAAAAACTGAGGTGCTTTTCGTGATTTTTTTTTAAAGGAAAGAAAGGAGCAATCATCGTGGTATTGTGGGTATATTTAAAGGTGACATCGAAGATATAACACAAATTTTGTCATGTTAAAGTTTTACAAAATGGCGGACTTATGGAGTATTTGCCGAAGAGCCTCGATATTCAAGTTTCCCGTTTGAATAATTTGGGAAAAAAAATTTCGAATTACATGTAGAGCGTGATACCTAGGCAAATATGTAGAAGGTTTTAATACTCGTTGAGTGGATGTGCAATTGGGTCCATATCTTTCTAGGTAGTCGTATGGGTACTCAACCACCTAAAATTTTATTTATTATGGACTGACTTTCTGTTTAAGAATGTCATAGAAAATAATTTCTGGCATCAAAGGCGCCGGAAGCTCATTTCAACTGGGTGGGCAGTACAACTGGGAGCCAGAACATTTTTTATTACATTAAAAATGTCATTAAGACGAAAAAAAACATATCAATAAAGATATAAAAATAAGTTCGATAAAGGCATGTAAAAACAAACAAAACAATTATATTAAGTTTATAGTTAAATTTATAATTTTTTAAAAAAGCACTTTATTTTTTCTGGTGCGAATTTGTACTAGTATGGATTCCACGGGTTAGAAACAAGTGAAAAAAATTTTTTCAAGACGAGAATAAAATTGGTGAAAGCAATAAACTTAGATATTTCCGAAATATTTCTTCCTATCCTTTCGAGATAAATGAATAAAAATGTAATTAACATAAAGTGAATATCAATTGAATATGTAATTAATATGAATTGAATTGGATAAAAATATTTGTATTAAAAAAATTATTGTGAGAGTTTTTTACCGAGGGGGCGACTGCCCCTCCTGTGTCCCCCGCTTCCGGCGCCCCTGTCTGGCATAAGAGTTAGACTACTTTGAACATTCAGAAGAACCTGATGTTAGTTTTTTCTTTTTTCAACAAATCCTCAGCCTTCGTCCAAATGGATCTGATATTGACGTGTATTCTTCATACTTTAACACACTTGCAATTATCTCGTCGCATTATGAATCACCTTAACCTGTGAATTTTTTACAAATTCGGAGTGTGGAACTCACATTGAAGAAAAAATTAATATAAAATTTTATATTGGGTCAAGTATAGTAAAATGTCTTAGTCCTAATATCGAAACTCAAATCTTGGGCAGTTTCTGTGATATCATGGTACCATAGATATAAAATCAATATTGTTTCTAAAAGATAAATGGTTTCTTCTTTTAAAAGAAATATTGAAATTATTCAAAATATATTTTAAGATAAAAAAATAGTATGATGCAGTGGGAGTCTAGTGAAAAACATGTTCTCTAGCGTAATAAGAGCTTTTCTGTGTAATAAGAGCGACAAATAAACCTAAATAATCTTAATTAAATTTTAATCTTAAAATTACTTTTTGAATTTCTTACTAGTTATCCAGGACTAGTATTATGTTCATCTTTTAGTTATTCTAAGGCTTCTTTTGCTTATTTTTTTTTTAAGTCCCTATAGCTGGTAATCTTATAAAATGAACCTTAAAAATGTGCCTAATGCGTTTACTTCATGGGAACTTTAACATTTTCCTAAACCAAAAAACACTGATATGCATAAAAATTAAGTTACACGCCTTATTATAAGTGTTGTTGTATCTTACTCACTATGTAAATTCAACAAAAAAATTTCACCAAAAATAAAACAAAATAATTTTAAAATCAGAGCAAATGCACGATATACGAATATGTAGACAACATTGATCTCTGACCTTTACGCTTCAGTGGATAATCAGTAAGAAGGACAACAACTGATGATTATTTTTTCAGCTATAGGCTTTACTTAGGGGTGGTTCACTGACGAAAGGCGCGCATTCAAAGCAACAAATACCAAAAGGACGCATTTCTTTCTCGACATATACTGACCGTTAATTTTAAGATTTATAATTTCAATATTTAAATCCATGTGGAAAGACACCCCAAACTTGAAACGAAAAATTCTGTCAAATTCAAAGAAAATGCAAGAGGAAATTTATGGGATTGCAAACAAAAGGTGGACGATAAAAAAAAACAATTTTTGCATACTCTGCAAAGTAAAGTATTAGAAGATTAGAAGAATGAACGTTAGAGTGGCGCAGGGAGTAGAAAAAGATTTTTAATTTATTTAATGCTTGCATGGAAATAAATCTATATCAGAAAGGATAGCATCCTTTGTGCGCTCTTTTATTTTGATATGCTTTCGAATGTTAAAATATATAAGTAATTGTTGTATTTTTTTGGTACCTACGGCAATATAAATGTTGAAGTAAGTATAGAATAGAGAGTAGCTGCGATATGAGACGATTTTAAGAAATCACGTTTAAGGCATGCAAATAACCGTTAAGTATTTAAAAAAATCATTTTTAGATTTTACTAACTTCAATGAAAACGTTCAAGAAAAAAAAATGTGGTATACTATTTTCTTGAAAACTTTCGCCTGTATTTTGTGGATGTGAAACAATTAAGAAACATACAGATTAATACCTTGAGTATATTTTGTAGTTGAACACTGTTTTTGAAAACTGCCTTGAAAACTCCTAGGAAAACTCCTTTAACAAAGTCCTTTCAATGAACAACTTTTAAAAATCACTGACAAAAATCTGCTCACGCCAAAACTCGTAAAAGGTAAAGATATATGAAAACCTATAGAACTCTATTGTCTTTAACTTTTAAGTTAAAAGAGCTTGACGTTTTTATTTGATTTCACGAACTTAGTCCACAAAAGTCGTTTTCAGCTTTGATCTTATAGCAGAGTCCTTAATAGCCAATAAATAAATCTTAAAGCTTCTTTTAAATATCATTCGCTTCACCGCACCTGTTAATTAAATACCATTCAAATATGAGCAGCAATGAGCGGCATTTGCCTCAATCAACGCCTTCTGTCTCTCCACATATGCCACAGACACAAATCTTCGAAAATTCTCCGCGAAGCCATTATCATGCTTAAGATACGTCGCCATAAAATTTTATGTCAAACGGGAGCAGTCGACAGATACCCAGACGCACACACAGACAGACGCAATCGGAGCTACTTTTTTGAATAACTGCATTCTATCTTAATGCGCCAATAAATTTCCAAAATCTTTACCCAAATAAATGTGTTTTTTTCCGCATTGCAAAGATTTGGAGCACTCGTAGTCATTGAGTATGGTGGAGTGTGTAGAGTGACATGGCATTGAAGAAATGTAATTAACGCAAAGCGAAGACCGGAACCACGTCAGCTTTCAATCGCCGCGTAGATAGTTTTATGTATATGTGGCATTGAATCTTTAAGTACCTTCAAAAACGTTGACAATTATAGGAATGATGGGTCCAATGCGTAGATGCAAGGCACCACTTTTGTTGTTGGTATGGGGAGAACAGTTTCAAGTGCAGCAGAACTTTATTTTATACATCTGCTCGGATTTTATGATGATGACTCGTGCTGGATTCTTGTGCCAAGATATGGATTTACTAAATATTGTGTCGACACTTTCAAGCACCGTTTAAATCAAATACTTCATCTGGAACAACCCTTTTTAGTCAAGGGATCTTAACTCCCCTTCCATGTTTATGAAATATTGTATTTTCTCATATTCACTCAGAATTATCAACAATTTAATTTTTATTACAGGCGTGTGCTATTCGATACTCATCATATTTTGACTTGGAGTTTTCCCATATTACGCTTAGAACAGCGCCGCAAAGGGGTGAGGGTAATATCGAAAGATGGATCGTGCCATTGAAGTATCAAGAGATAAATTCTAAGTGGATTTCTCAGTTAAGAAAAGAAGCATAAATAGTTTGAGAGCACCTGAAATATTTTCTTAATTGAGTGTCGTTTTAGTTTTCGGATTGCCATATCAATTTTATTGCCAAATGCAATTAAATAAAGAAAATTAATCTTGTACTTTGTGTAAAAACAATATTTGGAATACAACTATATTGAAAAATACACTCTTAGTCAGAACATGAAATCACTCATAAGTACTCTACCCATTTCTCGATATAAATGTTACATCATTTTTTCGTTCCATCATTAATCTTTTATTTAGTTTTGTTCTTGTACAAAAATATCTTTTAAGAGCTACTCTTATGATTTCCTCCCAGCAATCCCCTTGCATAAAAAAGCAAAATCTGCAAAATGATCTAAGAATTATCAAGGTCATGTTGAAGTAAATTCACACTTATGTCTTAGAAGAAAACGAACACTACAGCGCCACGCCTTGTTATGACAACAAGGTTTAAGGAATATAAGTTTTTTGTTTGCTAAAAAACTAATTGCACTTCAAAAAATGGCACGCCATGTTTTGCATACAGATGACCGATCAGTAAATATTCAAAATACGAACGTTATCGATTTGATGCAAAGCAAGTCACCCTCTGTATAAAGGCGCCCTAAATGTCCAGCTGTGTGGAATACTTGATTTTCCAAACTCCACACAAAATCTACACTGATTCCTGCCTGAGTTGGCATTCACGCCGAAATTTCTCAAAATAAATTGTACCTTTCCTGTTCATAGGCAAAACGGACGCATAACTAGAACAAATAAAAGGGAAAATGTGCGAAAATCTACCTCATAATCTTAATAGAATTTTCAGACAAAGCTAGTCAAGAATCTACAAAGGAACTATTGCATTGGTTCTGCTTTATTTGCGTTTGCATATCGCGAGAACAAAGGACGTTTTGCAAATCTAAGAAATTTAAATTTGGCCCCTTTGGTTGAATGCAGGACTTAAAGCAACAACTAAACAGTAAGAAAAAGAAACGGTCGGAGGTGATAAAAATGCAATTTTGATTAGGGACAAAAGCGAATATTTGGCAAAAATGTTTGATTTAAATTTATGCTGATTTGTAAAGAAATAAACGAGCGAGCGATCGTGCATGTTGCACAATCAGAGCAAATGTGTTGATGATGCTGATGATGATGAAAACTCAGCGCAGTCTTCCTTGTTACAAATTTGATTAGGGCGCAACCATGCATTCTATTTTATTTTCAAATAGGTACCTTAGATTGCTAACCGTAAACGTATAACTGTGAAGAGTATTCTTAAGTAATACTGGCTTAAATCTTGCCTGAAGATATGCAATAATATTAACGATTTTTTGTGGACGTCCTGCTGGCGGGAAATGATGCATCAGAGAAAAATCTAGAATTTGAAACTATTTTGATTTGTTTATTTCAAAAAGTTACAGTTCAGAATTTAACTCATAGAAGACTTATGAGCTGAATAGATAAGAGTAATTTTGTCTAACATTTTTACGAGTTTTTATGATATGCTTCGGATATTTTCAAAAGGTTTTTATTTCCCTTGCTGATAACGATAACGATAAGCTTTCAATACAGTTCGATATTTTCCCATTATTGGTCATAGCTTAAGAATTTATTCATAGATACTTCCCTGGTTTTATAAAAAGTCTTTTTGATTGCTAAATTTTGTGGTTTTGGGATTTTCTAATGAAGATATGAATAAATAGAGAAATAAAAAATAAATTGAGAATTTGACCAAAGATTTTTTCCTATGAATCTCTAAGTTAAAAAAAAACCCGGGTTCATTTTATTTCGTTCGAGATTTAAATAAAAAATTTCAGATATTATTTACTCTTATTTTTTGTATCAAAATATCTTGTTATAATTCAAGCAATTTCAAGCCGTTTTCAATAATCATTTCAATTTCGACATTTTTTGAATTTTAGTATAATTTGTTTCCCTTCCCAATAAACCAAACGGATTCGTTTCGAATTCGAGACGAAACCGAGATCTCGTGTATTAAGTTCGAAATTAGTTTTACTTTCGTTTTCGAATCCGCGCGCGGAAGAAATTAACCAGTGTTGCCAGAAAATATTTGAGGGTGTAGCTAAAAATTCTACAAAAAGTAGCTAAAAAGAGCTAAATAATTTTTTTTTGTAGCTAAAAAAAGAAGCTAGTTTTTAAAAACAACTAAGTTACTATATTTTATTCATTCAGCTTAAATTTTTTTTTTAAATTCTGTGTACATAAATAAAAACAACAAAAGGAATATATTTTCATATGCTAAGGTACATTTTGATCAGTAGAATACACTTTCAATATACTAATAATTTTTTTAAAACGGTAATGTGTTAATTAAAACAAAAATTAATTACAAGAAAAAGGCAAACAAGTTTAGTTTTAAATAAATACATATATGTATGTATTAATATTTATATGTGGGCACAGTTTTATAGGTGTATACCATCACTTCAGATCTCAATTCCATACTATCATTACTATTATTATCTGAACTATCAGAATCTTCATCTTTCTAAATATCTTCCCGTTTCACAAATTTTACGAGATCGTCATTTATAATGTAGTCGTGGCAACATTTGTTTATTTTTTAAGATATATCTTACCCCTTTATTCTGTATCACGACATAGGCTTACTTAATATAAGCAAAATACGATAAGCAATATGTAGGTTTACATATAGAAGAAAGTAGTGCTGATCGTTTCTTTTTTGTCGTTCATGCCTTGTTTCGTGATACGAATGATGGGCTTAACATACTGTGGAATTTGACATTAACAATTTAATTGAATTTCTTTGTTTTGTTTTTATAAGACTCATTATTGAAAACGTTCTTTTTTTCAGCGTTGCTTAACGGTAAAAGTAAAAAATAAAAAACGAATTTAGTAAGATCAGAGAAAGGGTTTTCGTTTAAAGCACCCTTCCATTCTCTTACTTCTATCCAAAAGTCAATAGAAGACGATACTTTAGTCCATGGATAAGTGTGAAGTTTTCTCCATTGGATTTCATCGTATGTATAAGTTAGAGATGTCACAAAATTACGAAAATATTGCATTTTTTAACCAAAAAAAAGTAGAAGCTAAAAATAGCTAAACTCGAAAAATAAGAAGCTAAAAAAGTAGCTAGGAGCTAAAACACAATTTTTGGAGCTAAATGAGAAAAAAGAAGCTAAATCTAGCTACAAAGTAGGTAAAATGGCAACACTGAAATTAACACTTCGTTTTCGAAACGAGATTTTCAGAATAATCGAGTCGTTTTCGAAACGAGATTTTTAATATTTTCTTATATGCTCAAATCTTATGAAATCAATATTCGTCTTATGAAATCAATGCATCGTTGACATTTTGTGCATCCATTTTTTTAAATTAACTTTCTTTTTGCTTCTGCAGAGGAACTTCTTGTGTCCAACAGCTTCAGACACGGCCGGGAAGTTTAGTAAGAAATTGACCCCTCTATTGCTTCTCTTGATCTATTTAATCTATTTAATCTCTTTATTTATATTTTACCTAGCATCGTGTAGGTACCTGATGAAGAGGAATCACTTAAAATACTCATACGTTTCATTTTATTAAAAATAAACTTAAAAAATGTCAAAATGCGAACGTTTATTGAAAGTTTATAAAACGAGTAGCAAGGAATTGTTTTTATTTTGCTTTTGACATTTAAATCTATGGTTGCCACGGTTTCTTTTTTATTTTTTGGCAATTTGAAAAGTACAATTTGAGGCTGTGTAAACACATGGTAGAAGATATTAAAAAGTTTTTAAAAGTAGACAGAGAATTGTATTTTATTTCTTGGGTACATTAAAATCGTTTAAATAAAGAAACAAAATTTAAAATATTGTTTTCATTAATATTCTCCACAAAATGTAAAAATATAAAAAAAATAAAATATTCGCGTTTTTAATAATCTCGGATTTATCTCAAATTCGAATAGAAAGCGAGAACTCGGATCCGAATCTGCTCTGTGGTTTATTGGGTTAAAACACTTTGAAATCACACACAATGAAATCATCACACAATGAAATCTGTTTCTATTTTTTTTTGTTTTTTTTTTTTTTTTTTGTTTAACTTTAAGTTATTTTTCGTGAAATACAAATATATAAAAAAGAAATTTTATAGATATTTGTATTCTGATTTTTTAAGTCAATTTTTATGGTCATTTTTAATATTACAGACTAAGGTCTGTATACTTAATAATACTTAGATAAGAATACTTCAGTCAGTTGATTTCAGTTGAAAATTAATTCAAAATAATAGTTTTTGTTTTCATTTCTATCAATATTACGTAGCTTTAAAGTATTGAAATCGTCGAATTTATAAAGGGTTAATTTGGTAAACGACGTTTCTAGGCCCGTAGTCAAGGGGTTGGGGGTTTAGGATTTGAAGGTGAACCCCACCCAAAAAAGGATAAAAAAAAATGTACCTTTTTTAATATCAAATTGGAAAAAATACTTAGAAATTAAAAGTTGAGAGCATGAATTTCGAAATATGAAAACATGAAAATGGCGAAATGTTGTTTTTTAAAATTCATAATAATTATATATTATTAAGTGCCTAACAAAAATCTCTTCAAAATCTGGAGTAATTAATAACAAATTCCATTGATATAATAAACTTTAAGTTGTAATCCGAAAAAAATAAGGTCACGGCTCTGAATGTTATGTTCAGGGCTATCAGGGTGTCAATAAGACACTGAGGAAGGAATAAGTCCAAAGGTCTCTTCAACAATATTGAGTTTTGAGTTTCCTTCCTAACAGCAGAAGTGGAAGAGATGGCTTGGCTATTCTTTGACTCGTCTTTAGTCTCCAAAAATAGGTTATCCGAAATTTTTTTAATAAATAGTTATTATGACAAAAAAATTGAGTTATCAACTGAAAACCTTTTTACTATTCATAGAAAATTTGTAAAAATTTAGTAAATTTTATGCAATTCCACAAAAATATTTAAATAACAGAAAATTACTCAGCGTTCTCATATATCTGCACCAGCTGACTCTTCTAATCCGATTAATTTTAATGTTTGAAATAACACTTCGACTTAATTTGTTTGTGCAAAGAAGATCGATTTATGTCTTAGGTTTTTCAAATATATAAAGAAACTTCTGCAAATCCGATCTATCAGCAAAAAGAATACATATGTCAAAAATTTTGACAGTTCAATTTCTTGCACAATATTACAAAAGCAATTGTGGGTTGATAAAAGGTTGAGCGGCGTATACAAACAGGATATGCTACACAAGCTACGCACACAAACAAAGTGAATTTTTGCCATAGGTGTGTCGCATTTGCAACGTGAAAATGTCAAAAGATAACATAGCGTATGTCACAGAACAAAAAAAAAAAAAAAAAAATAAAAAAAATGTGAGGCATGCGTCAGGCATGAAAGAAAAAATTAAAATTTATATTTAACTCGAACTCAACAATAATATAGCCAGGTTGCTCTTTTTTTTCTGTACTGCGCTCATTCTGTCGGTGTTGACGCCGTCTAGGCCGACTGAAGAGTCCTTTGATGATTTTCTATATAAGTATTCAGAAGGACTGTAGCAGCTCAGTTCTATACAGCATCCTTACATTACACCTACACACAGCAAACAAAAACACACATGCACACACACACAAAAAGGGAGCCATGCGCTTCCGCTTTTGAGTGGTTGACATTTGCGAAAATGTCATGCATGTATGTGGTAAAGCAGCAGCTATGAAGAGTTCTCTTTTGCGATTTCAAAGTAATGTCAACAAAATTAAAAAATATCTGATACCAAAAAAAGAAAGTCAAAAAAATAAAGGAAATGGAAAAATATTTACAGCATTTCCGCTTTGAAATACTGGCTTGTGGTGATGTTCTGATCAAGTCTTCTCACATATCCTGAAGCACAACTGACTTTTTTTATCGCAGTGAATGGCATGAGCTGCGCGTTTCCATTTTAATGAAATTTTTTTTATTTCAATCAAAAGAGTAAAAAAAAAAATAAAAAAATGAAAGGATATATCTTTAGTTAATATTATTTTTTCTCAATATGTTACGTTATTCGATATATGTATGTACCTATATGAATACCTATACAAATCACAACAATAAGAAAACCTGATAAACATGATTAAATTTATGGACTGATGGTTATAATCTAAAGAGCTCTATTCTCTATTTCTATTCTATAAGAAAATTTTAATCAAGTAAATTATAGAATATTAAAGTTACTTAACCATGATACCATTTGCTTTGCTATCAAATTTATGGTTTAATTACGATTTCAATGCAATTCAGGCCAGTGGCGGCTCTATATACGGGTAGAAAGGGCTTTCGCCCCCCTTGGAGAATTTTTTGCATGGGAACAAAATTAAAAAATCCTAAAAGTTGTTTCAGCCCCCACTAAGGCTACAAAACTGATCCGCCACTGATTCAGGCTATTAAAGTTGTTGCTGTATATTAATAATTTGCATTTTCTGAAATGGCTTGTAATAAATATTATAAATATTTCTAAATAAAATTGCTAAATACTTTATGAATTAAATAAATCTACTTTTTCTATCTTAACATCTAACTTAACATATAAATTCCATAGATACTTTTTACGTGAACTTGTCTGAAAGCCAACTGCTTTCAGATCAAAACCACAATCCACAGGAAATTATTTTAAAACTACCCCTTTATTTGAGATATACCAACTTTTTCCACCAAAAGTCCTATCGTACTTAATAATTCAATAAAATTATCCTTTGTATCAAGCTGATTTTTTGACACTAACGAACTTGAAAATTCTTTTGTTCTTGCAACTCTTTTTGTCGCGTTGACAATTTCAACAGCAGGACAGAAAAACTAGACTCCTGCTAAAATACTTCGTTATTGCGCTTTTTTTATCAAAAAAAAAAAAAAAAAAAAAAAAAAAACAAATCAAACAAATCATTTTTCCTGTTACAAAATCAACAACTTCCGCCAACAAACTAAGTGCACACAAGGAACAATTTTATAACAAGGAACAAAAACAAAAAAAATCATAAAGTCATGTTCCGCACAGACGCGACATTATGTTGGCGTTGCATGTTCTGTTAAATATTTTCCGCCGTCTGCCACTTTCTTGTCAGTCACTCACTCATTCAATCAGTGAACAACACTGAAGCCACCAGAAAGTTGCCGCTTGTCACAATAAACTATGGTACATGAATGACTTTTACTCAACCAGGTTGTATACGTTGCAATTGAGTTATAGTGCACCCTCACCCAAACTCACTCAAGTTAGTTTTGTTTGTTGTGTCATGGCGTTCGGGCACAATATTACCACCTCAGCATATCCTTGCATGGGAATTTTTTGATCAAGTTTATAATTTTTTTTTTCCACTGATTGTTTACGTGTTCAGAATCCTTGCTTCCCTTTTATTATTTAAGCTTATTGATGCAAGACACAATCTAGTAGTTCTGTTTTTATTTTTTTTTTTTTTTTCATTGGGAAATGGTCGATGCGAGGGTGTTCGTTGAGGGGTGGATGGTATTTTTCCCTTCAAAACTAAAGTTAAAAATGATTTTAAAATTTTATATCATTACTTATGGCATGAAATTGTCATTAAAAATGAGATCGGTAATTATCATTTTTGACACATCTAACGGAAATGATTTTTAATACCGTTACACGTAAATAGTTTTTCAAAAATGGTGAGAAAATGCACCCATACCGATCTTAGCAGCAGAACACCAAAAGCCCGACAAATTTTTTTGAGAAGATAGATGAATTGATGAAGTCGCATCGAATATGTCATCTTGTTTATGTTCTATATATATTCCATAAGATCTGTTGTTGTCTTGCTTACTCAAAAGAAGATGTTGTGAAGGTCTTATACCTGGCCTATTGAAACTAAACCAGCTTAAATATAAACTCATTGCTTGACCTTTTCTTAGTGGTTGCGGAAGTAAGAAGTTTTCCGAGATTTTCAACCAAGCAAAGGCTTTAAACATGTTCCGGAAATGAGCCATAAAATGGTAACATCGGCTAACATAAAAAACAAACGTTTCGGCTTGGATAAAACAAAAACCAATGGACATAACTCCAGTAAGAATGCAACTGCAACTGAAGATACAATAGAAGATATGATAAAGTGGTTTATATAAAATGTTTACTGGATACATCAAAGGAGAGCGCAAGAACTTACTTGCAAGGTGACAGTATTACATTTTTTTTGGCCATATAAAGTAAATTTTTAATGCTCAGTCAGTAGGTTGAAAGTACATACACTTTGGACTTTCGTTTGTACTGACTATAACACTCAACTCTGTAATGTTTTTATCAAACGAAAGAGCATCAGTTGACAAAGGTGTCATTGAAACTAGGCCGCTACTGTTAGAGTCATAAAAAAGGCACGATCTCTGAAGATGAAGAAAAGATAGCACAGCGGTTTTTACTATTTAAATATTTTTATAGCTGTCGACAGGTTAAAAAGCACACGCTTAATTTAAGTAAAAAAAAAAAAATAAAAAAATAGAATGGAACGTTATGTGTTAGAGATAGTTTAATTATTTTATCAAGCAATTAAAAAAAAACAATTAGTCAAACTGTTGAGTAAATTAAGTCATTAGCTTGAGTAAGTGACGAATTATTAAGCTTTTCTATTTAAAATTTGCACATAGCTGGAAAACAATTCAGCATAGTTGCAACAACTACACTGCGCAGAAATAATCTTATCATATTAAGCTAACGATTAATTTTAGCTCATTAAAGTATCTTAAATGTCTACACAGTTCCAATATCATTAACTATATTTCATTACAGACCTATCAAATGGTTAATTTTTGTTTAATTTCACATTATAAAAGTTTTTCTAGAAAATTAAATTAATTCTATAAAAATTACTATATTTTTAAAAAAATTGTTGTGCATACAGGCATAGAAATTTTTCGTTCACTGCAAATGAAAAATTCGCCAACTAAACTTCGTTTGCGAGTTGTATTTCCTACAAACGAATATTCAGTTGTCACCTTAAAAATATATGTTATATATATACCGCAAGCTATTTCGGTCATTATTACTTATTATATTAATTGTCTTTCCCCCTATGTCCGTCCGCCTTCTTATGGATTGTACTCATTGCACCTCTGTTGCTATCTCCGTACTAATTTGCTTATATAGAACAGTTTGTCCATAAAGTAACTCTGAATTATAAGCGTTGTGTCTATACAACGAAGGGAAAAACAAAGAAAGTTTTCAGTTGGGAAAAACAAATTTTCAATCGCTGCAATTTAAAAATCATTCGCGTATATAACAAACGAAATTAATTACCTGCAACTAAATGACGCGTTTCTCCCAACTGAATATTATTATGACAACTGTTGAAACGTTTGCAAATAACGATCCTAAGCACCACAAACGAAGTTCGTTTGCGGCAAACTGGCAATAAACGTTTTTTTTTTCTTTGTGTGTAGAAAATTTCATAATCTATATTGTTTAAAATATTTGAACTATTTAAAAAATTTCCAGTGTAATTTGTTAACAAAAAGTGCTCCAAACAACCAAAGTTTTATTAGGTTTTAATGTCAGCTAAAAAGTTATAGATCAAACGTGCATCATTACAATTAACCTGCCATAATTGGTTTAAAGCGAAAACATAAAATTATATTTGATTTGGACAGACTGCCTTTAATATTAACTTAAAAATACAAACATTTTTTTTTATTCTAAGATGTCAGATCTTTTCTTAGACTATGAGCCAAGATTTCCTTACTTTTAAATAGATTTTTTTACCTTTGTGCTTTGAACGCATACTTTGGTTGGAGTATTTTCTCGGTGGAAGAACCCAACTAACCAAACGAATTTTTTGGGAAATCGAAATGAATTAGGTTAGATGATAATTTTGTTCAATGAGTTAATATTCGTGATAAATTCCACTTTCCAATACGAGTTCATAATTTTATTCACTAACGAGCTTATTAAGATAAGACTTCGATTCGTCAATTCGTTAGCAAATAAATGGGAATATTTCGATAAAATATAAAGCCACTTAAATTACTTTTTAAATCTAAGCTTCGGAAAGCCCGATAAAATTAGAATTCACTCTTTACTAAGATAATAAAACCATTTCAGATTTAATAGAATCATTAAAAATAATATTTCTGGAATTGATAGTGTCATGCCACACTCTATCAAAAGTATCCACGAAACATATAGTATAGTAAGAAAAAGTTTTAAACTTGTGCTTAAAGCCTTCAGATGAAGGTTATTTAACAAAATAAACGAAACAAAACATTAGACATAAGCGTCCGCAGGAATTTTTCAAGGGGGGGCACCAAGGTATTCATTGGTGTGCACTTATATGAAAATGATGATATAAAAATGTAACATATACACATAGGAAATAAAAATATATAAAATTTTTCCAGTCCAGTGGTTGAGGGAAGTGCTGATTCCCCCTGTGTACGCCCTTGGCCTTAGATACAACAGTCGGTTTAGATAATTTGAAAATAAATTGGACTCCAAAATTAACAGGAAGTAAAATTCAAACCCGATATAATGAGAGATGAAATGATGAAAACTTCCAGACGAGCTTCCGAAAAAGATTGTTTGAAAAAATTAGCGTGACACACATACTTCGACTTAAGTAGAAATATATTTTCAAAATAGAAAAAAATATTAAAATCGTTTTAATTCGTTGTGAACGATCTATGAAGTTGGATGAGTTTTGCTTTTAGGCTTTCAATCATAAAACAAAGATACCTACTTGTATAAAGACTTTATGTGACACGCCTATCAAAACGAAATTTTGCTTAGAATTTATAATAAAATAATACTAATACGGTTTTCCAAGTGCAAATCGTAAAATACATTTTGTATTTGAAGTTTTTTTACCAAAACCGACTAGAAAAAAGGAGGTGAGTATGGTATTATGGGTTGGGTGTAATGGAAGTGGTATGATTAGTATGGATATGGTTTGATTTGTTTTGTATGATAGGTATTGTTTGATAGGTGTGGTATGTTAGATTTAAAACTATGGGTATAAAATAATTAGTATGATATGATGGGTATGGAATAGTGGGTATATTACAATATGATTGTTTATTATGATAGGTATGATATGATAGGCATGATGTGATGAGTATGGTATTTTATAATATTATGGATGTGGTATGATGCATTTGGTATGATGGATAGAGTATGAAGGATGTGTAGTTATGAGTTGTATTCTATGGGTTCCGGTTTGGTTATGATAATGCTAATGAATTATCATAATGGATGTTGTATAAGGCATTTGGTATGATGTGTAGAGTATGAAAGATGTGTAATTATGGGTTGTGTAATTGATGAGTATTTTATGGGTTTCGGCTTGTCTATGGTTATGATTATACCAATAAATTAAAGTTAGAAACTTTTAAATTTTTTACTCACGCAAAAAGATTTTGTTGTACTTTAAAATGCACATTATTTTGAATTGACAGAACGACAAACATATAAGAATATATTATTATTTAGACAAAATGACAAAAATATGATAATTTTGTAGTCTTTGTTCTTGTTAAGTTTAATGCACTATTTTCGATTCTAACAATGATGTCAACTTTGTTCATTCAAATAGTCCTTAAAATATATATTTTAAAAAAAAAACTTAATTTTAATTGCTTGAAAAACTTCGAATCTGAGGGTTCTCTAGAAATTTATTTAAATAAAGTTCTTAAAAAAATCGCATCTAGTAGATGGTTATGCAAAAACTCTATTAGGCTCTGAATTTGTTCTCTGAATAATTTAAAAGCATAAAAAAAAAACTTTGAGCGTCTAATCCTTAGATCAACTCGCAGCTTATCTTCTAGCGATTTCGGAAAACTAAAGACAATATATTTGAAATGAACAGACAAAAGAGTTTATACTTCGATTCAAAAGAGTAGATATTCACTACCGTGGACGATCTTTGGAAAAAACAGGAATTTTCGTTTCACCTTGTCTTATCTCCCAGTCTAATTGTCTTGATATAACGCAGGAAGCACTAAGTTTGAAAACAAAAATTAATAAAAGAAGATATTCATCGAAATGCTACTAATAAATTGGTTTTTTTCGGAAACAACCACAGCTTGCTTATTAGAATATTTTATATTTCCACAAATATTTAAGATTGAATTTCACCTTTTGCCATCGGATATTGAAAAATTTTTTCCTTTCCATTGAAGAATCGTGGTTGCTTTCTTTTTGATACCAAGATGTTCTCACAAATTAAATGTTTGACAATTTGACAATTAAATTAATAACTTTACTCAAGGATGCTCAAGTATTGCACCAACAAAAACTGCTTAATATCCTGTTACTTATTTATCGAGTGTATAACATGAGGAGAGCCCGAATAAAACGCGCAATAATGATGCTGACATGTATGCAAAGGACTTTCTTTTCTGCTATTCCTGCCATTGTTGTTGTTGCTGTTGTTCTTGTATACATAATTACCTCATCAACTTGACTGATGACGCAAATGAATCTTTGTCGTCCTTTCATGGGATTCGAGGTGGAAGTTGATGTTGTTGAATATATTAATAATTTTCACTTGGGCAAACGTTGTTCCGGCTGCGTGATCTTCAGAGATACTGGCAGTCAACCCTTTCACCCTGAGTTCTGACTTTTATCGCTCGGTCAGATTTCATGCGCGGCTAATATTTTATTTTTTTTTTATTTGTTTTTTCTTATTCGCTGGTCTATTGTTGGTCTGTTTAAATTAAAATCAATACCTTTTATCGTACATAACGCTAATTGAAAGGAATATTCAACAAAGTCTTGTGATTGATATTCGCATTGTTGGTCTGTGTCAGTTGTTGTCTAGGATAATAACAACAGCACAAATGGAACAAAACATGCCAATGTTTGCAAAGCTCTATGCAGCAAATTAATAAACGACGGAGGAACGAACACAAAAAGGTTTCGTATTACATCTCGAAGGTTTAGCAACAAGAACGCGAAAATCACGTTACTCATGTTAACTGTACACCAATGGCCATTGAGATTCTGAGCAAACACGGATTATCTTCATAAATTATTCTTTATGAAAAATCAAAGGAGACAAGCGAGCAAGAATCACCGCTGCTAAAAAGAAAAATTTGTTTAACTACCAAGAATGCATATCCTTAAACTGGACACTGGAGGAATAACGTGTTTAAGTTTAAAAAATTCAGACATAAAGGGATGGGATTTTATTATTTTATGCTTCCCGCTGTCTTAGTGCAGCAAATGGTCAGTTGCAAGAGTCTTCTTCTTCTTAATTATACATAAGAATTTTATGGTTTTTTATAAGTAGTTTGCTGTGCTGGTCAGCTCATTGGTCAGTCACGCACGTAATTTCATATGATATGCTGCGAAGTTATCCTACAGGACATAGCGAGTTCAGAGGTCACCACCGTACATTTGGTTGTTTCTTCTCAAGCACAGCAAGCAGCAGGATTTGAAGAAAACAACATTTTTTATATGATTTTCTTAATGATTTTTATATTTAAATTAATTTTATGCGCCCTTTTTAGTTTGTCTTTTGCAAAGGTGCTTAGCAAAGTGTTACGCTTAATAAAGGGAGTGTCCTGGCATAGAATAGAATTTGACCCTTTGAATTTACGAAATGGAATGGTTTTTTTGCAGTGACCAACTAGCTTGCTGTAAATGGCGGCAAGGAGCTCCTCACATTGTTATGTTTGGAACTCAAGTAGCAAAAAAATTTCGCCATTTTGTAAAAACTTACCTTTGTGCACATAAACGTGTACATGTTTATATAAAACTGGATAAACGGCAGGGAACATCTGCTTAAGGCTTCCCTTTTTGGCAAAAAAGTAGTTTTATTTCATTTTTTTTTTTTTAATTTAATTCATAGCGAATTTATCAGTTTTCTTTAATTTACTTTTATCATGTTTTGACACGCGATTTAATTGAAATTCGAAAACCCGCTTCCTTTGCTCATGCTGCGACACGTGTCCTACTCATATAAATCATCATAAAAAACTAAGGAAAAGTTTCAAATTATCACATCGTATTAGTTGCACTCTAATAAATCTTTCAATTCAAAGTGCAAAAGTCAAACTCAATAACAAACAGCATCCTATATCAAAATACGACCAAAACAAAACAAACAAAAAAATACAAGATCAACGATATCAACCCTTCACTACAAACACTAAAGACTCAAGATGATCAGCAACAAAGAGCAATAAAGGACCTCAATAATTTCACAAACCAATGAATGCCCTCATTTACGAACATCTCCTCAAAGAACTGTTCCAATAAAAAACAAATCAAACCCTAAGCAACAAGCCCAATAACAATGGGTTAAAAGGATGAAGATCATTGCCATCATCACAAGGTAAATGGACTGATTATGAAGACAGGTAAATGCGTCCGATTAAGGAATACAAACAAACATACTCGTTCAGAAGAATGCCTCTGCATGTCTAAGCTGAGCGAGTTGAAAGGGGAAGGATAATTTTTTATGTCAAGATCAAGTCTAAAAGGATGCTGCAACGCATGATCGGCTTAAGTGGCGCATTCAAAGGATTACTGTCTCGGCCATTTAATGTATCTTTAAAATCTAAACGCTCTGCAAACACAGAATATCCTCTTGTTTCCATCCGTTTTGTAACCTCTCATTGTGTGGCATGTCCTTTCGCCTGGCATCCTGCTGCGTGTGCGCATTGCACGCATTCTATTTGTTTTTGTGGTGCGTAGTTAGTAGGATATTTTATTGTTATGTATTTTTTATTGTTGCGTAGATAAGGGCTGCTTCCGTAGAAGGCAATATCATCATCATCGTTCACATTAAAAAAAAAAAAAAGAAAAAAACTGATTTTGTTACAAAACAAGTGATTAGCTAAAAATCCGATTTGACGAACGGCAAAGAATTTCTTTTGAGGGCGTTTTCACATAAGCGCATTCGACAAGTGCTCTTCGCAGCCCATTTGCTTCATGGCAACATTTTCCCACACCTCTGTGAGTGCGCTTCACTTGTCACTTGTTCATGGGACGACAAACGTGTAAAGTGTGCAATTTAAGACGCGTTCAAGCGCGAATTATATTCCGTTAAGTCGCTAAGCGGTGTTTAGCATTATTTAGCGTTTTTTTATTATTGTTGAGCCCTTTTATTTTGAAATGGTTAGGTTTTAATAAATTTATATTCACTGTTGGGATTTTCGTTGTCATGGCAAGAATGAGATGATATTTTGGTGAGCTTCGAACAAAAATAAAAAAAAGCGTTATTTATGTTGAAGGATGTTCTTCAAAGCTATTCTTTAGCAATATGTCAGGAAATGACAGAAAAATTACATTCACCGTTGTACATTAAATTCATAGTTTCTTCGCGAAAAAAAAAATTCTATTTAAAAAATCCTTGAAAAATTGCACAGCACGACTTGTTTTAACTCTTAGACGAAAGACTATACTTTCGCATAAGTTTTAGGTGGACTATCTATGAATTCAACAAGAGAATTGCAACATAAAGCAAAATATTTGATATATTCTCTTCACCTAATCATTTTAATATGATGAGGTTAATATGATGTGGATTAATTCCGTAAAATTCTACTAGTTTTTTTGTTTTTGTGACCAAAAATATTTTTGGTTGGGATATTTTTCAGGCATGCGTTCAGGAATAAAACTCGAAAAGAAGCAGACTAACATAGGGAAGATGGGTATATATTAAAGAGCTGCACAAAACCTTCTATTCACAGTACTTGAACAATGTACACTATGTTGCTGCAGTGTATTTCAGTGTAGTCTTGACATAGAACAAAATGTTCTGTATGAAGCGTAGCCAACAATACAAGCATTGTACAAGTTTTGATATGAAATAAAATATCAAACCATAGAACGACAATGAAGTAAAACCAACAGGAAATAATATCGAGCACACCGAGTGCACTATGCATCACCATCGAAAAATTTACAGCGATTTCGAGAAAAAGCGACATATCTCGAAAACGAAGCAAGATGGGCCAAAAATAACAGTGTTCTAAAGGGGTACTTGAACTCAAGATGCACATGTAGGGGGTTCGGTAGATATGATAACTTTAAAAATTTAGGAAATTTAGGAAGAAATTTGATGGTGGAAGAGATGAAGTACTTGAATTATGGCAGATAGCTTGCAAGTCATTCTTCTTTTGCTTTTCCAGCTCTCTAGTATATATAGGTGTTAAGAAATAAAAAAAGAAATGTGAAAAGGGAAATTTTACGAGGGGTACTATTTATATTTCGGGAACTGGCAACACTATTGTTAATAGCTAGAATCTGGCATCACCATAATAAAGTTTGATATTTTTTAGCATAAATGTACTCACAAAGTTTTGATGTACAAGTGCTATTTGTTTTGTTTACCGTGAGTTAAGAAAATCAATTTGTTCAAAAAATGGACATTTCAAGAGAAAGTTTTCGTTGCATTATTTTTCACAACTTTCGACGTGGATTATCTCAACAAAAATGTGTCGATGAACTCAGTTCTTTGTATGACTATAAAGCACCATCAAAAACCACAGTATATCGCTGGTATAGTGAATTAAATCCGGGTCGTAGTTCGGTCGCCGACGAATTCCGCGAAGGTAGTCCAAAATCAGTTGTTGAGCCACAAAACATCGATGCAGTACATGAACTAATAATGCAAGATCGTCATGTGACATATCGTGAGACAGAGGCATCTTTGCACATTAGTTCCACTTCAATACATTAAATTTTGCATGAACACTTATCTGTAAAAAAAAATTTGCTCTCGTGGGGTATCCAATGATTTATCAATCGCTTAAAAAATGTCTCGCGTCGATTGGTGTAAGGAAATGATTAAAAAATTCAACCGTGGTGCTTCAAAAGACGTGTATAAAATTGTGACAGGTGACGAATCATGGATATATGCGTATGAGTCGGAAACAAAACAGCAATCGACCGTGTGGGTATTCCAAGACAAGGCAAATCCAACGAAAGTTGTTCGCGCACGAAGCACTGCGAAGCAAATGGTCGCCTGTTTCTTCCACCGAATGGGTCATGTGGCCACTGCTTCGCTTGAGCAACGTAGGACGGTCAATTCTGAATGGTACACGACCATTTGTTTGCCGGAAGTCTTCGGAGAAATTCGCAAAAGCAACCGCCAAAGTCGAATCATTCTCAATCATAACAATGCGAGCTCTCACACATCTTGTCTATCATGTGCATTTTCGAGCAGTCAAAACTTCGAATTGATGACTCATCCTCCATACAGTCCTGATTTGGCACCCAATGACTTCTTCTTGTTCCCGAATATCAAAGGTTGACTGCGTGGTCAACGATTTACAAGCGCCGTAGAAGCAGTTGAAGCGTTCAAAAACCATGTTTTGGAGGTGTCTGAACAGGAACGGAAAAATTGCTTTGACAAATGGTTTGAACGAATGCAAAAGTATATTGATCATAAATGGGAATATTTTTAAAAACAGTATAGCCATTCTCATTTAAAAATATTTTTTATTATTTCCGAAATATAAATAGTACTTCTCGTAAATTCCGAAAAATTTCTAAAACACGACTGCCATAAAAAAAAAAACGACGAAATATTTTTTATAAACTGAACATGAATACAATTTCAGGGCTCCTAAGGGTACTTTAGAAAGTTTTACGAAAGAAAATTTTGTTATGATAGTCTTGTTTTTATTGCAATGGAGCTTGAGGTGAAAAGACAGAATTATATTTCATAATCAGCTAAGGGCAGATAGCGCTCTGGGAGAGTTGAGAGTAGAAATTGAGAGCAAAGGCTTATGTTGCAACAAAACGCAACAACAAATCAAAACCAAAAGACAAACACAAAAACAACACAGAAGCTCTAAATGTTGTGGTGCCCATACCTGTTCATAATGGATGAAACCCAGGTCACAATATTTTAGTGAATGATGGGTAAGGATGATGCCATTTTTTTCCGTATTCAGACTTCAATATTGTTATAAAATAAAAAAATTAATTATCCATTAGTAACTTTTTGATAAAAAATAGTGTTTTTTTTTCTACTATTAGCTATCCTTAAAGTTAAAAGTAAGTTTCAGAGTAATCAAGAGCATTTAACTAAAAACCTTCTTCATTCTGACAATGCCATTCAACCTAAACGGATCTAATGCCATTTTTACTGTACCAATTAACACTCAAACATGCCGTTTAGAAAAGGCATTGTTACACTATCGAACAAATTTGCACACTAAGACCTATTCTTTGCAAGCATATAACTGTGGAAAATAGCAAAGTTAGCATTATTTACAATTTCCATTGAAATTATTCACTTTACTCGTAAATAAACTAAAAGCCTTTTTTACACCAAAGCCTATTAAAGAAAATGAGGCAAGTGCAAACTTTGCATGGCAGCAAGAGAAAAAAAAAACACAAAGCTGCAACTCAATAACCACTTAAGAGTGTATGTGTCCGGGCATGTGAGTGTATAGAGTGAAATGCTGCTGTTCACTGATGGGTCTCAAGCACTTAAGTATTATCCTTTTTGTGCTTTTTCACTTGTCTTCCTTTCCGACTCTGTCTTTGCTACTGTGTTCTATATCCATGCTGTTTGCGCTTTGTCGTTGAAAAAAAAAACTTTTCACTTTTACAGAGCAGCCGGAGGTTCGACGACATTTTATGAACGTGCTTATGAGCATCAGCCTCTAAAAAGGATATCATTATCCTGAGCTCAGCAACACTTGAGATTTCCAACAAAACGCTTAAATGTAAGACCGTCTTTGTTAAGCATTAAAAAAAATAATGGTCGTATTAAATAAAATTGCTTAGTATTTATAGCATTTAGTAAATTTTAACTTGAGCTCTTTTTTTTTTTTTTTTGGTCCGGCTTAGAAAGGATTTATTTCAATTATGAACTTAAAATTTGCGGTAATGAAATTCTGAACAATGCAAGTGATAAAGATTTGTATGCTTGGTTTGTTCGAATTGGATTTTATGCATACTGCTCAAAGCATTCTTAACGTCCAAGAAATATTTTCCCACAATAACTGCTACAACAAATACGACAGCTAATACATTGCTCCAAGCAAAAAAAAAAAAATGGAAAGGTTGGCGTTTTGGAAAATATCACAGTGATGAAAATAATGAATAACTCTTGCGTTTAAGTTTGTTCTCTCAAAATTCAGAACCCAACGTTCCAATCATAGGCAGTTAAAGACCGGTGTGCTGCCGGAAAATAAGGACTATAAATCGATATCCTTTTCCTATTTAAAGATATTTTACTGCTTATGTGTTTTTTTTTTTTTTTTTTTTTGTTTTGTTTTGATCCTGTAACAAGCTGTGCTCATTAAACGGTATTTTTGTGGCCACTAACGTTCGATAGAAACAGTATCTGGCATTGTTCCCATATCTCTCGGCTGCATCTTGTTATCTTTGGCTCCTCATGCAGTCTGGCTCGAGATCATATCCATCAACTTTTGTGTCGGACATTGTTTTGCGTCATTTGTGGTTGAAACACATTCCCAGCATCAATACAAAAGCGGCTTCTGTGCTGCTGCGGCTTTGTTGTAAAATTGCACATCTTGCGCTTATTCTAGAGTGCGCCGACGCTCACTCATTGTTGGTGGAGTGGGTTCTAATGTGGATCTAATAGTACGACGCAGCAGGCGCCTATTCGGTTGACTGCTCGGTTAGTTGTTGCATAAAAGGTTTTCTTTGTCATCTTAGCGTGGGATTTTTAAGATTCTCAAAGCCTGGATAATGCAGGACTGGGGGTGCCCATAAAACATATTTGAGTAGGTACACAAATTAAGTTTAGAAAATTGTCTTTAAATATGAAATAGCTCACGTTTAAATTGGAATATTTTTTAATATAAATAAATAGTTTGAAAAAAAAAAATTTTAATTTATGGGATACATATATGATATTTTAAGCTTATATTTTAAATTGTACAATAATGGCAAGGGCCATTAATGTTACAATATAACTATATTTTTGAATGTAAACATAAATCCCGAAGAAGTTTTTAAGCCCTTTAGACAGCTTTAGCAAAAAGAAGATCAATGTATTAAGTATTTACCTATAACAGCACACATACGAGGCCAATTTTAGAATTCCAAAGGACTAAAGAATAGTCCAAGCGTTGGACTTCACCGGGTGAACATGCACCAAAGAAGGCCAAGGTTTGACGGATTTAATATAGATGTGAAACAAAAACGATTGTATTTGGTGAAAAAAAGTGCTCTTCCAGCATGACAACACACCGGTGCACACGTCTCTAGTCACCATGGCGAAAATCCACAAATTGGGCTACAAACTACTACCCCGTCCACCATATTATCCAAATTTAGCCACCTGCGATTATTTTCTATTCCCAAACCTGAAAAAAATAGCTTGGCGGTAAGAGATTTGGTTCGATTGAAAATTCACATTTAACTGGAAAAATATACCTTTCATTCAAAAAGTCTAACTTAGCAAATTGTCCTTGTATGACAAATTAAAGAATCATTATTATATCAGATAATTCCAAATTATGTGTCGAAATGTCAAAGCATTTCACATTTTGTTATTCGTGTATTTGTTGTTATGCGAAGTACAATTTTAAAATAACTACAATATAATCAGAACAATACTTGACTTGAGGATCGCGCACCTAATTGAATTTATTCACCCTAGAAATTGAAGTCGCCAGAGATCGCCTCACTTGGACTAGATCATCGAAAAAGGACAAAAGATCAATTGCAGATCATCACCAAGTAATCAAAACAAGCAATGATCATCAGAAGTAAAGAAAACAATGAAATTGTTTATTTACTAAGAAAATTATCACAAAAGTAAAAAAAAAGAAAATTAAAGCGAAAACGATTGCTATTAAAAACAACATTTATAAATAAAATAGTCAACAACAACAATGATATTTATTACATACACAGCTCTTACCATAGACGAATGAGGCAATTTTATAGCAAAATAACATGCATATTATTTAAAATAACAGTATCAACAATATACCTACATTAGCTTCATTGAGTTCTACTTAAACAGCTTTAAATACTATTTAAAATTTACATTAATCTTTAGTTTAGTTTTTATTTTGTTGTTTTTTTGTCGACTGTTCAAAAATAAAAACATCTTCAGACTTTTTTTGAGATTAGAACTGAAAGAAGGTCACTTGACCTCGGACATTTTATATGGCGCTTATCATTATTCTACAAATTAAAACTCAAAACTTATTCTTATCTTGAAAGCATTTGATGGAGATTGCTTTGCTTTGAAATATTTTTCAAATCTATACAGTTTTTTTATAAATTGACGTTACATTTTTTTTAAGAGAAATTAAAAATATATGGTGGTTTATCTTTTTCCATTTTTCCATGGAATTTCTAAGGAATGAAAATAAAAAAGGACCAATATTTTTAACTTTTAAAGAGATACTGGGTGCACCATATTTTATAAAGTTGACATTTATCAATTTTAACTATGAATCACTTCACACCCAAAGGATAGCTATACCGCCCGAGATGTTCGAAGAAGTATTGGAAAACGCAGCAAAAAGAGTACATTTTCTTTGAGCAATAAAGCAATAAAGTCACTTGATAAATGTTATTTCAAAGACCACTTTAAATAAATTGTAAAGAACCAAAGTAAATAAAAATACCTCACATATGAAAATCGGTTTCCTTTTTTTTTTAAGTTATTCAATATTCATCTACCGACATAAACTTTATGTTAATGTTAAGGAAATTTCACTGGCGAAATAATTAAGATTATTTTCGCTTATTTTTACTTTCTTCACTCTTTCCTTGAAAACACCATTTTTGACGACTATAAATAGATCAATATTATGTAATGCCTATAGCAGGGGTGGGCACGAGTCAAGCCAAAAAGAGCCACATTAACATTTTTAATACTTTCCAAAGCGTATAATTAATTTTTTAATTTTTAATTTAAAAAAAAAAGAAAAATCCTAAAACAAATTTAAATATCAAAATCTAGGAAAATTAACATAAATTATATTATTATGAACAAACTAGTATAAAAAAATAATTTATTTCAAGGTTTTAAACGTGAATAACATAGCATATGAAACTTTATAAAAAAGAGATTTAAAACAAATCTCTGGTCAAGGTTTTAAAATTGGTATTGGTTAAAGCTATTCGCAACAGTTCTGTCAGGTGCTGTTTATTCAACTGTGAATGGAGAAAAAGTACAACATAATTGACATTATTGGGTTCACATTATTAACCTTCGTATACTCGCGTCAAATAGTGTAACACGTATACCCGAGCACGGTCTGTGAGACCGAGATTTCTAAGACCAATTTAGCATATTTTTAGGAATATATCATTATTAGTTAATTACATAATATTAGCTTATAACAGTCTTTTAACGTCATTTGTTAAGAAAATCAGTCGAACGTAAATCGTCTGTCTGAGAGACCAATCCGCGAGTATACGAAGGTTAAATTTTTCGTCAAATCGTTAGTCAAACAATAGAAAAACATGGAAATCATGGAACATAAATTCTCATAGTATTTCGTTTGACTTGATCAACAGTTTGACAAAAAATTTGATAATATGAAGCCTACTTAAAGTAAAAAGAAGGAGCTGCACTTTACTTAACAAAGGGCCGCATTTGTTTACCTCTGGCCTTTAGTGTAATGAAGGACTAGTTATGTACTTATTTTTTAACAGCAAATTTCGTTAACACTGTTACCTCTGTGATGGTGGTAAAATTCTTGTTTTAATTTTTGTTCCAAAATATTTAATAATGCGGTTGGTACTCTTTGCGAGAAGTTTCTAAAAGTTTCCGAGAAGGAAAAAAAGACTGAATCTGACTGAAAATATGAATCCAATGAAAAAAAGTGTTTCTTAAATAAACTTTATAATTTTATTAACCTTATATTTTTAGTTCAAATCTGTTTTTAAAATTGAAAAATATTTTGCTGAACTCTGTTTGTTTATTTAAATATTTTATAAGTTTATGATATTTTCTAGGAATCTAAGTTAGAATTTGAAAAACCAAACTAGAGGTACCTGGTCAACTCAAAATTATTTTAGAAAAATATCAGACTGACCTGACTAAAGGGAGATGTCTGGTCAAACATTGTTAAAAACCCTCAATATTTTCTATGATAATATTTTTTTACGTTGTTTGAATAGAAAATAAATGTTTACTTTAAAATAACATAACTTTTTTTTTGTTCTTTGTTAACGGTTTTCTCGAAATAACATTTTTCAAATCCGTACTACAAAGAAAGAAAATGATTCAAGTTTTCTGTAAAAATCGTTTTACATGTTCAAAAATATGTTTTCTGGTATATACACCTGTACCACTATAAATCGTAAATTTTAATTTTTATCCGCTTTATTTTTGTCGAAACAATGTGAAAAAACGAGTTTTTCGTACCATTTTTGTTCTTTTGTTCTTTGTACAACCACTAGATTTATGTAGATATATTCTTTAAAATGAAATTGTTTTTGTTTCATGTTTCAGAATTTCAAATAAGGGTTTTCCAGTAAGAGGTGTTATTGTGAATCGCCCGCTATTGTGAATTTCTCACTTTTAAAGCTTTTATTCTTTGACATTTGACAAGTAAAAACTACGCTATTACTAAAAATGGAACGATACACGCTTCAACAACGCATTGAAATTATTAAAATTCAAAACAAAAATGGTGAAAATCTTGCAGTCACAGTTCGCAAAACTAAAGCATTTTTTGGTCGTCGTGAAGCACCTTGTCGGACCGCAATACAGAAATTGTTGAAAAAATTTGAGCTGTTGGGACAAGTTAGTGATGTGAAGAATAAAACCCGTGCACGTTGCTCAAGAACAACTGAGAATATTTATGCTGTAGCCCAAAGTGTTGAAGAAAATCCAGGTTTGTCCATTCCTCGCCGTTCTTTGGAATTGGGCATTCCACATACGTCATTACACCGTATTTTGCATAAAGACTTGGGTCTTAAGGCTTATAAAGTTCAGTTAACACAAGAACTCAAGCCGGCCGATCATCAACAACGTCGTCTTTGCTGATTGGGTCCTTGAAATGCATGAAAATGATCCGGAATTCCATCGAAAAATCATCTTGACTGAAGAGGCCCATTTCCACCTCGGTGGCTACGTCAGCAAGGAAAATTGTCTCATCTGGGGCTCGGAAAACCCAAGAGTTATTGTTGAGAAGCCTCTCCATCCTCAACGTGTGACTGTTTGGTGCGGTTAATGGTCCGGCGGAGTCATTGGACCTTACTTTTTCGAAAATGAGGTTGGATCAGCAGTTACGGTGAATGGATTGCGCTATCGAGAGATGATTAATGATTTTTTATGGTCGGAGTTGGATGGTATTGATCTGGACAAAGTTAACTTTCAACAAGACGGCGCTACGTGCCACACAAGCAACGTAACCATTGATCTTTTACGGGAAAAGTTTCCGGACCATGTTATCTCTCGAAGAGGTGATCACAATTGGCCACCGAGATCTTGTGATTTAATACCTTGCGACTTCTTCCTTTGGGGCCACGTGAAAGATAAGGTCTACGCCAACAGCCCAGCATCGATTGAATATCTCAAAGATGGAATTCGTTAGGCTATCGAGGACATAGGGCAGCCACTTTGCTGGTTATGGAAAATTTCATGAAAAGGATATTTTCCTGTAAGCGTGGTCGTGGTGGCCATTTGGCTGATGTTTTTTTTTTCATTATTAACGGCATACCTTCTTGTTTATTATGAAATAAACATCTGATCATTTATCTCAAAAAATGGCATTTTTCTTTGAATACCAAAATAACACCTCTTATTGGAAAACCCGTAGAATGGTGAGAGGGCATGGAGTTGCACTCACAATTTTGTTCAAACATGTAGAAATTTGTTTGACAATAATTAATAATTTTATTAAAATAAATTTTATATATTGGTGTTTTAACATAATGGTTCACCAAACTTATTCTTTAAAATAAAATCGGAAACCTGTATTCTTACAATGTTTATGATGGATTTAAAACTAAATTTTCATAAACTAAAAATGAAATTTAAAATAATGACCTTTTTTAAATTTTGACTCTAAAAACACATCGGATTTTGATCAAATAAGTTAGCCGGTTAGTGTTGAGGGTAGTTGAAGATGAATTTAAGGTCAGAATTTAAAAACTAAAAACAAAAGATTCTATAAAATTTTCATCGAAATTTAGTTCACGCTATTGGATTTGAAAATTATCAGTCGCATCGAGATCAGTGATCATATATCCTCAAAACTCCAGAGTTACCGGTCTGATATAAAAAACTTATATAGGAAAAATGTTTGCCACAAAGTGTGAAACGACTCACCGAGATAATAGGCATAGAGTTAACGTTGAATCCATTGAATTTTCTTACGATAGACTAGCAGGGATGAGCAGATTAAGATCTCTCAGTGATTTTTGGTTTCCAAATGTGAAAAAATGGCTCGGTGGTACAAGGTTTTTCAACAATGAAGAGTTGAAATTTTGTGGTTATTGTTATTTTACGGAGCTTGACGACTCGACGATAAACTTGACATCGAAACATCTAGTTTTTGCAAATTTTTTTTAATACTTGACGGATATTTTTAGCAATGGTAATAAAAATTATTTAATTTGATTAACATAAGATCATTCTTAATTTTGAGCATCACACTAACAAAAGATAGTAAAAAAAAAAATAAAATCTAAAAGCAATTCACTGCATCCTACTGCTTGTCATTGTGACTTATTTTAAGATTAAGTTCTAAAAGTTCAACAAACAAACATAAACTGAATCCTTTCATCAAATGAGCAAAACAAAAACTTCAATCTTTTAAATTATTGCTATGCGTCCAGGAAAAACAAACACACACACCCTAGAAGCCCGCAAAGGAGCACCTTTTTCTGATTACAACCAAGAAGCAGATGCACGGCTAAGAAGTTCTGCATTGCATGTTGTACAAATCAGAAACAATCCTTTGTTTCATTGTCCTTTATTTGTTGTTGTTTTTGTTGAAAATTTGACTACAAACCATAATTTATCTTTTCATACGTGCTAAAAATGTTGGTCACTCTCATAATGCCAGAGCGTCAAGGATTATTGATTATGCAAAGTGACCGGTCGGACTCAAAGGACTCGGCTCACAAACACTTAAGAAAAAACAAAGTGACACAAGCACGAAAGCGAAATATTCAGCAATACTTAAGACAAGAAAAAAAAAATAAAAATCGTAAAACTGACCATTAAGAAAGCTAGGAAGGGTTGTTGTTGATGGTTGATCGTGGTGAAGGATAGCAATTTTACCTGAAGAAAAACTACTCAAATTACTCTCACGTAACTTAAACTAGCAGGACACAAGAATCCCTTTCGTCAAAAAGCGTGTGTTTTGAGTTATTAGACAGATAATGTGTTTCGACGTTGACCGTTAAGACAGCCGGGGGATCCTTCAGCTGAGTATGTGGACGGTGGTGTTGGTCAGTTTGAATGAATTTTGCATGGTTAATTTTTCTTTATTATCCTTTGACTGGACAACTGTGAGAAAGGTATCTTTATAATCTTGACAAAAGGAAGCTGATTTGAAAAGATGGCAAACGGACAATGGACACAAACTAGTTTCAACGACCAATGATGATCGATGATGAAGGATTAAGACAATAATTAATGATTGTTTTGTCACAAATTTGGTGTGAAAATGTTTGGTGTAACTGAATGAATTCATTCGACAAAAACAGTTTTAAAAAAAACCAGAAAAAAATAACTTAACTGTACCTATAACTATAACTATTCAAGGTACTTCAACATTTCGAGTTAAATTTCTAACAGAATTCAACATTCCAGTTTGTTCGTTAAAATTGTATTCCTTACACCAAAAATATTCTACTAAAATCAAGCATCCATGGCCTTGGCTTCTCTCATGCCATCGCCGATAACAGTGAATGTTATTTACACATAAAAGTACCCAGAATTACAATGTTAAGCCGAGATAGTTTGTGGCCCGATGCCAAGGTGGAATTGTTTTATGCATTTGTCAACACAAGTCTAACCCTTTCACCATGTACTTTCATAGATGTTTTTTTTTTGGGATTTTTTTTTTGTTTTTGTGGAATTTTTGCATTTGGTTTTGCGAAAATACTCTAACGTATGCTTGAAATAGATAAGCTATGTAAACTATTGCCTGAACGATAAACAAAAGCCAAGGAATAAAAATAAAAACTTAGAAAAATGGCAAACACGCGTTGAAATGATATCTTCCGAATCCTTTTAATGGTCAATTCAACCCATTCTACCCGTTACCAACGGAGATCACAGCAGTGTCGGAGCAGCAGGACTCAGTGCAGACCACTCAAAGAGGCTACTCAGCGTTGTTTCGAATTCGTTTGTACACAAATCGTAAATGATATCCCGTGGCGAAAGGATTTCTTTATGAGTTCTCGCTATGCTCTCGCAATCTTTGTCGTCCTGCATTGTTTCTTGGTGTGCATTGGCTTTGTGGAATATAAAACCGCGCTCAACCCTTTACAACATGTTTTATTTTTTCTTTTTTTAAGCGATGATGATGTTGCCGTTGATGATGGTGATGATGTTCTTAATTGTATGCACGTAATTGTGTGTGTGTGTTTGTGTGAGTGGCATGCGATACGCCGTTTTACTGCAACAAAGACATCGCCAGCTCAAAGGATATTAATATGCTTGGCTTTTGCATATGCGATACGCGTATGTGTGGATGTCTGCTGCTTCCTTTTGCCATTCTATCCTTTGTGCTGCACATATAGTACTTTTGCTTTGGCATATTATCCTATTTATCATAATTTTTCAATTTAGCAAAAGTACACACAAATGTAGACAATAGGGCTGGGTAGGAGAGTAGCTTGTGTCCTGCCTGAAGACATCATCAACTTTGTGCCTTCTCCCAGCTAACGTTTGTTTATTTTAAGTTTCCTTTAACTTTTTTCTTTCTCACTGCACCGATTTGCATTGTCCAGTGGCTCCGCTGCTGGTTATCCTTGCAATGATGGCACATCATGACGTTGTTGACATTTTTGCATTTCATCGATTCATCTTTTGAGCTGCCAAATTGTTTATCGAGATGTGAAAGAAAAGAAGGAAGATGTTGTTTGTGTGATTATTAATGATCCGTTCTTGACACTTCTTGTTGTGTTTTTTGTATGCTTGGCACTCGGGCAGCTGCAGCTTGGTCAGCCTAGAATTACTACAAAGTGATTGAGACTTGGTTAGTTTTTAACATAAAGCAGAAAAGGTCAATTGGATGTTTTACAGAGGATGATGCTAGCGTTGATGTTTGCATAAGAATAATAATTGTGTTTGTTTTTGCATCAATCACCGAAAGATGGCAACAAAAATTCTCTCGCTAAATTAGGTATTTATTTATTTGAATTTTGATTAACATTCCATCCAGGAACTTTGAAGCATTTTATAGAAAAGAACCCAAGTATTATAAGTAAACAGCATAATTTATTTCTGTTAATAATATATTTAAAAGCGTTAAATTCTTCGGTCCTGATTAGTACGAAACGAATGTCCTTTATCAAGAAATATTTATAAACTTGTTTCTTTATGCAATTATGTTTATATAAAAATTCCCATAGTTATACTTTGGTATATTCTGCTTCCGTTCAACATATTCTGTCGTATCCTGCAGGAAATGATCTTTGATCCGGAAACAATAAAATTATATTCACGTAACAAAGTCGAGGAAAATCTGTGTTTAGATTTCGTTGTGTGTGCAGTATGGAAACATATCACACGTATACCAAACAAATATTTAAGTGGTAAAAGAAATAAACCACCTGCGACAAGTCCCCACATTAAATAAACAAAAAACAAGGCGATTAAAAATCCTTGAACAAAATGTTGGTATGTTATTCCAAGGGAAGCAAAATACAGCTTCACAGGAAAAAAACAAAACCAGAATTACGCACTATGTTGCATTTAAAGGAAGTAGCCGCTGTCCTGGCGTCGTCGTGGATATGTGTGGGAATTTTTATGCTAACTATCAGGAAAATCATTGAGCTTGGAAAGGGAGTGCAGTGATCCATGACGAGATACGTGTCGCTTTCGTGGTTTGGTTGTTATATTTTGTTGAAGAATAATTTGTTGAAACAATTTAAATCATTATTTAAAAAACAAGCAACATTTTTCGCTAAATGTTAATTACATTCGCCATCAATTTTAAACAAGACGATGTTATATTTCATATTTCGACATTTATAATGGAAGTGTATGTGACAAAAAATGGTAGAAATAAATAAATATATAGTGGAAAAATTTCTAACAAATTCATAATTTAAAATTCAATGAAATGGAAAATATCTGGGCGATTTCATTAATTTAGTTAAATAATTAATAAAAAATATGATTGCAATGTTTCCAGGGGTTAATGGACACATTTTGTAATCGCCTATGACTTACTTACATCACCTATGTTTTTAAGGTCTCAAGTGCTGTGTATAATTGACAGATACACTTCTACAGACATGGCCGCTTACACACCGATGACACTGTTAGTAGAGATTAGATTTGGTTTAGGGCATAAGAACACAAAAAATAGATCATTTTCCAAAATTGATTAAAAATTAACAAAATTTTCGTTCATTGTGAGACCACATCTCCAAAAGATCGTGTTAATAGACAAAAAACAAAAAAAAAAAAAAAACAATGATAATTTTTCGGATCTGATCAAAATTTATCATAATTTTCACTAAATGTGAGATCACTTTAACATTCATGTCAGTATTTTCGGTTTTACACCAACAAATTTATGAAAAGTTCTTTGTATTGTTTTCATTTTTTATTTAAATCAAACCCGTTTAACCGACATTATAAGAAGCCATTATTTGACAACACTCACTATACACTTATCTTATAAAATACTACCTTTTTCCCGGTGCGCTTTGCTGCACCTTATCTAGATAATTACCGGAAAATGTTGCAATGCCTTCAGCGTTTTTATTTCTTAACCATCTCGTACTTGGAACATAGGGGTCGTTAATAAATTACATGACCGATTTTCAATTTTTTTTTACCCCCCTCCGGTACTCTTTGTAGTGCATTTCAAAAACACTCCCCTTCACCCCCATAAAGTAACGTAGTATATGAAATAAAAAAAATTAATTGATTAAAAAATATTCGATAATAGAAAAAATAACTGTCGAAAAGCAAGCAATGAAAAATTACTACACTTGCCAATATTTAACAGTCAATCAGATGAAGACTGTCGGTCAAAGATGAAGATGTAAGGATGCAAATGGTTTGAAATGTTGGGTTGTATTAATTTCAGTTTTTTGAGTTTTTTTATTTTTGGTCACATTACTATATCTGAGACCCCCTCCCCCCATTTGTTACTTACCGTAGTACATTTTAAAACCTCTCTCTCTACTAAATTGGTAACGTAATTTATGAATGACCCCATAGTTACTGCGCAAATTTGAGCTCAATCGGCTCAGTAATTTTGGAGTCTATAGCAGCGTTCTCTACTGTAAATGTTTTGCATTTTTCATTTCCCAGTAGCAGGATATTACCAAGTAGTAACTTCATTCTTACTTTTATGTTCTTTGTCTTTTACTTCCATAGCTTTTCGGTGTGATAAATTTGGCTTGTATGGGTGGAGACACACCCCCTTGTCCAATGCATGTCACCTTTTCTAGTAGAAGGACATCACCAAATGGTATCTACATTCTGAGTTTCAATGTTCTGTGACTTTTACTATAACTATTCTGTATCGTAAATTTGGCTTATATGGGTGGAGCCACGACCCGTTTTCGAATGCCCGTGCCAGTATTTCAGTAGAAAGACCTTCATTGTTATACGACATTTAGTTCCAAAGCAATTCGATATCATAAATTTGGCCTGTGTGGCCAAATTCCCCTTGTCTAATGTTCGCTTAAATAAATAGTAACTGCCTCTTGGGCCCATAGCATCTACATATCAAGTTTCACTATCAAAACATGCACAACTCAGGAATAATAATGATTTCTAAAAAGTGGGCGTATATATATAGTTAGACCACGCCCAGTTTTAGTATAGTTGCCGACAGTAAGGATACGAACTTATTTATCAAATTTTAGTCTAATACGACCAAAACCGTCTTAAATATAGAATTTTTATTGATTTGTGGGCGGTAAAAACGGGTATGGAAAAAAAGGGGTACGGAAAATTTTTACTATGCCTATATTTTTTGCGCAAAGCAAACTAAAGTGAGACTTGCCAAATTATTCCTATTCATGTGTTGCTTTCAAGCTGAGAGTATCGTTTTTGATTGATTCAAATGCAATAGAACAGATTTTATTACAAAAATTTTTTTTTTAAATTACTGAAATATGTTAGATTCATTTCTTCAGAAGCCATTTTGTCATAATCACTTCAAAGTAACAAGGGTCTGTCACCAACAAAGTTTTTTAAATTAAATCTAAATAACACATGAAATTCACGCATTTCAACTAATATTTCTACTATCAACAAATGATTTTGCTATGGTAATATTCAGAAAAAAAAATTAAAATTTAACTTCTGATGATAGTTTATTGTATTCTAGAAAGTTTATTTTTAGTGTTGTGTAAAAAAATATACAATAGTCCATTTTAAGGATTTCCAAATTATCAAATTCACATAATAGAATTATAATCTAAGTGAAACTTCGTCTTTTTACGTAAACACTAAAGAGTAAGTGAGACAAATGCTGTTACTGTGGTCGACACTGATCTATGGTATTTGCAGCGGTAAAATACGATAGAGTAGGTAACATTGCGACATAAATAAGTTGAACTCAACTTCAGAACTTTTTAATGTTTCTATCCTCTCCAAAATCTCAACTTATGTTAAACGTACAAAAGACAAAAACAATCTTTTCATAAATCAAAATATTTCTTTAAAATAAATTTTAAACTTTGTAAACATATCAATTGCTATCTTATTTCATGGAATACATTTAGAGAGGGGAAAACTCCGCCATGCCACATTAATTTTGAGAAAGAGTGAAATATATGGCTGTCAACAATGATTAGAGGAATTTAAAGACTTCTGCACACAAATATTTTAACCCTGATCAGCTTTAAGAGGGAGACTATCTATATTAAGAGAAACAAGAATAAGAATAGATATGTTAGACTATTCATTAGCTTATATTTTTAGTTTGATAATTGGATATTGTTTAAGACTATAAGAAAGACATAGATGCAGATTGAGTTTATTTCCCTTTTATTACTCTCAGAGGTACACGACATTCGATCTTATGACCAAAAGTTTTTAAAATTAAAATTGTTACTTAAACTTTGTGACTAAACTTAAGTTATATTTCACTTCGTGGTTATCAGATATTATATGATAGTGAGAAAAAAATTCATCTTAACTGAGTGCGAAGAAAGGGGCTTTTTATTTTGGGCTCCATTAAATCTGATATTTCTTTAAATATGTGTATTGTTAAAATTTTTATCAGAATTAACATATTTGACACCATAATTATAATAAACCACAAACGCATGTCGCTGCAAAACCACAGACCTGCTGTCTGCCATGATTTTGTCTTAATTCTGCTACTTGACTTACGACTGCGCTGAGTTGCTCACTCCAACCATTGCGGCGGTAGTGATCGCCACCAGACCCGATTATATTTTACCTGCTATTTGTATTCTGCTTCTTCTATTTTTTCCTTAGTATTCAGTGTGTAATTCTACACTCGAGTACACTTGACTGGCTGCGCCTGCGAACAAGCACTTCAGCTGCCCTTTTTCGTTGTCCTTATTATGTTTAAGGTGCCTGCACTTGTATAGAATTTGTGCAATTGAACAAATGTCCTGTTGAAGTGATTTCGTTTACGAATTGTTAGGGTCATAGCCAAACCGCAGCATGTGCTACCAGCCAAACAAAACAATCTACATTTGTTGTGGTATAATGCAGGAAAAGGATGTAAACTGTCTTTAAGAGGTTATATTAGGTCAGAGGAAATGCAAACCAACGTATCAATAGCAGAAACTTTTGATTAATATGGAATCTATTTCGGATGCATAGGATTTGTATTTTGTCAAAATCAAAAGTCGCTGTATTTGTGACGATCACCGTTCACTTTGTAGAATAACCTAAAATCCCTGGTGTAACCGAATATCCTCGCATTCAGAGATAGCTAATTAAGTACGCATAAATTGTCTAATTTTGGTTTATTTCTATCCTCCATCCGCACACAAGTTACCTTCTCCAAACTTGAAGTGATCGTGATGTCGGTACTCACACGCACAACGTGTGTATATCATCCGGTACAAATTGTGGGAAAATTTTCAAACCAGAATGAAATCTGTGAAAATGTGCTCCTTATTCAAATTGGAAATTAAGTGAATCCCCTCAAGAATTAGGCAACTGAAGCATGTAGATTCTCGCGGTGTTCAAATTACGCCATCGTACTGTTTACTCATGCCCCAGCATGTTCGCAGTTGTTGTTGCTACAGAAAGTAGGAAAATCCATATGGAGCGCGTAGAGTATTTATATCCTTGAGAAAATTATTCTTATCCCTGAGAAAAACAAAAATTAAATTGCGACTGTGAACCGTGTAAAGCTGTAAATAAATATTTTTGTTTTTGGTTTATACAGCAAGGATCAACTATGTTTACTGCTGTTAATTGCTTGTTGGCGTATTTCCGGATGACCGATGTCTCGGTGTATGGATGTTAACAGGTTGCCAGCAAGCAATTGCAAGTGAATATAAAAGTTCGGTTTTCAAAACCAAACAAAACATTTTGGAAATTTGTTGGGACGAAATGAAAAAATAGATATTTTGAAGTTGAACTTGAATATGAATATGAATGTGAATATGAATTTGAATGTGAATATGTATGTGAATATTAATATGAATATGAATATGAATATGCATATGAATATGAATATGAATATGAATATGAATATGAATATGAATATGAATATGAATATGAATATGAATATGAATATGAATATGAATATGAATATGAATATGAATATGAATATGAATATGAATATGAATATGAATATGAATTTGAATATAAATCTTAATATAAACATGAAAATGAATATGAATATGAATATGAATATGAATATGAATACGAATATGAATATAAAAAGGAGTTTATGTTTGTAAGGCCGCAATAGACTCCTAAACTACTCATCCGATTAGCATGAAAATTTGGGTATAGAAGTTTTTTGATACGGTGCGTGTTTGTGGGCTATCAATTTTGATCCACCTTGAACACCAGAGGGCGCTGTAGTACAAATTTTTACAAAACTGCCTAAAACTCATAAACTGCTTATGCGATTAAAATGAAAAGTGGTATACAGTGAGTTTCATGTACGTTGAGTGTTTTGCTGCTATCGTTTTTGTAGCAATCTTGAACACCAGAGGGCGCTATAGTACAAATTTTTTACAAAACCACCTAAAACTCCCAAACCGCTCATGCGATTAGAATAAAAATTGGTATATAGTAGTTTTCAGGTACGATGAGTTTTTTAGCACTATTTTCTTTGACCCACCTTGGACACCAGATGGTGCTGTAGTACAAATTTTTTACAAAATCACATATTTTAGTTGTTTTCTTAGGGTACATGTGCAAATATTTACAAAATATTAAATATTTCTTAAATTTAGTAAATTAAAAATAATTTCCATTATTTTCACATCAAAAACATGAACATATCTTGAAAACTATGAAAAATTTTACTACAACGATATATTTAATGCAACATCGTTGCTCAAAAATGAGAAAAAAACAATCAGAAATTTAATTTTGCGACTTTCGAGTCAAATATCTCCGCTGCTTTTGTATTCATTTTGTTAAATTTTTTTTTGTCTTAAAGCTTCATCAAAGTACTATGAAAACCTTATTGCAAAAATACCGTTAGTTGAGTATATATACTTTAAATTTTTTTTTCAAAAAGGTCTAAAATTTTGGATTTTTCCTCAAAAAAAGGCTCAAAATTTGTTTTTGTTGTAAAACTAATTTAAATTCAAATTAACAAATTGTCAACTCTATTTAAAAATTATAACATTTGTAAGCAAAACCTATTTCAATTTTACGCAAAAATTAAAAACCATTTTTGTGATTAAAAAGCAAGGCCTAGCCTTAGATTTTTTCGAAGAAAATTTTTTTTTTCAATATTGTGTTTTTATATTTTTGTAAAAATATAAAAGCTAAGAAATTAATTTATTAGAAAAAATTATCTTATTATCTCTTACCAATCAAAAGTTACAACCAATAATCTTTATCCAAAATATATATGTATACAAAAAGCAAAACGCTGTCTGTGTGATGGCTGGAAACTTCACAATTACTGAGCCGATAGAGCTGAAATTTTGGCAGCACATTTTTTTCAAGTACAAGATGGCTTAAATTTCTGTCACACCCCCTTTTACCGCCCACAAATCAATAAAAATGCTATATTTCCTACGGTTTCCCTCGATTTGGCTACATTTTTGTAATTTAGTTTGTATGCTCACTGTCGGCAACTGTACTAAAACTGGGTAATGTCCATCTACTAGAAAACTGGGATGAGCATTATATAAGAGGGTGTGGCTCCGCCCATACAGTTAAAATTTGTATTATCGAATAGCTTTGAAAGTAAAAGTAGCAATACTTATGTACATACAAACTCAAAATGGAGTTACTATTTGGTGATCTCCAGCTACTGGGAAACTGTAACGGGCAGTGGAAAATAACAGTGGTGTCAAACTATGAGTCTAAGAAAAGTTTTGAATACACCTATTATGTTCCCATATAGTTACATGGTGCAGCAACGCGCGCCGGGAAAAGCTAGTATGAATATAAATCTTAATATAAACATGAAAATGAATATGAATATGAATATGAATATGAATATGAATATGAATACGAATATGAATATGAATATGAATATGAATATGAATATGAATATGAATATGAATATGAATTTGAATATGAATATGAATATGAATAAGAATATGAATAAGAATATGAATATGAATGAATATGAATATGAATATGAATATGAATATGAATATGAATATGAATATGAATATGAATATGAATATGAATATGAATATGAATATGAATATGAATATGAATATGAATATGAATATGAATATGAATATGAATATGAATATGAATGTGAATATGAATATGAATATGAATACGAATATGAATATGAATATGAATATGAATATGAATATGAATATGAATATGAATATGAATATGAATATGAATATGAATATGAATATGAATATGAATATGAATATGCATATGAATGTGAATATGAATATGAATATGAATATGAATATGAATATGAATATGAATATGAATATGAATATGAATATGATTGTCGATATGAATAATTTGAGTGCCATTTAACACAGGTAGTGATCCAATCGTTTTCAGAATCTACTTTTAGCGAGTTGCGTAAACTTCACATGGCAAATTGAGCCACTCACTTATAAAATGATGATTTTTTATGATTCTAAATCAGATTGGAAACTGAAAGAAAGAATTAACCCTGAAATATTTGCATCATAGTCATTTACTTGATAAATACCGTTCCTCCACTAAATACCAAAGAAGGTAATGAACCAAATTGCATCACAATAGAGTTGACATAATGGGTGGCATTTTGACATCACAGATCAAATGATTACTAGCGTCACTGACAGCAAAAAGATCTTGGATTGCAAGCAGAATTAAGAATAAAATATAAAAAAGGGGTAAATATTTCACTTCAATTCCAATTGAAAACCCAAAAAGCAACGACAACATCAACACACAAAACAAGTTCAACGAGTTTAATTGAAATCTTTGCAGCATCCTCCGCAGTTCTGGCTACTAAGTTGATTCATGCATACATACAAACTTCAAATTCGACGCTGTGTGAGGTCAGTGGCTATGAACTTCATACCTAGGCAACATATTTTCTTTTGTTGAATGAGGATCAGAGTATTTAACCCGCTTTTTATTTTCGGTAAAATAGCGCTTTAAACTGTTATTCAGTCAAATTATTTAAATGGCTTAGTTTTTATCTCAAGCCAACAATTTTATTTAAATGTCAAGTTTATGCGTGCTCCTGCCAAATGTCAATTCATTTGGATGCAACACTTATTTTTTGCCTAATTGTCGGCAGTCATTTAATCGACGTTGATGACAAATGAAATAATCACTAAATGGTTTTTGCGATCAGCGCGATCACCGCGATTCACATTGACATTTGAGTACGTTCATTGATGATCACGATAATGATGATGTTAATGGTAATATTCACTTTGTCTGCGCTGCATGGGTGGTCTTCATAAGTGAAGTCTTTGCTGGTGCAGTTCGAGATCATGTCGAGCTGATCTTTTAAACCCTGAGATATAAATGAGCCACATTATTTGATGAATTGCCGCACTGTTATGGTGAGTTAAGTAAGTCGACTTACTTATCTATAATTATGTATTGCTAATTAAGCGATTGATCCACAATTACTGATCGGCAATTTAGTGGATTCATTAATTATAAAGCTGATAAGTAGCGTGAGAATCGCATTAATTACAGGAAACGCGATTTGGATATCAATTGTCGAACGTAGATTGAATTATTTCCCAGGAAGACGATTTTAATTTTTTGACTCTTTTGTAGTTCAGTTAAGTTCAGAGTTCATATAAAAAAGCATATACTTTTCTAAAATAAATCATGTTATTCTTAATTAAAAATTGTTAAAACAAGTTTTTTTGGAAACTATACATTACTAGCTGGGCTAAAACCTTGAGAAATTTTGTCTCATTTTGACCTTTGACATCTTGCCCAAGTAACGTAGAAATATAACCACCCCAAAAGCAATACGTTTCTATTGCTTCAATGCTTGACCTTGCTATCGGACACCAATGACCAGTGCTTAAACATATACGTACGCACACATACTAACTCATCTAGATGTGTATGTGTCCGAGTTGAGGTTTTTAAGCTCACATTGTAAGGCTTGCAGTAAACTGTGTGTGTCCTGGAGACCAGTTTAATGCATTATTTGAAGATTTTTAAGCATTTCCTCAAAATCTACACCTTTTTTATTGTCATATCCAGTTTTGTTTTAGACTTTCGTCAACAAATGGTCTGGCTTGGGCTTGTCTTGATGGTTCTTGCTGCAAGCTGGCTGGCTTGGTTGCTTCCTTTTCTACGCCTTATTCGGACTTAACCTTTATGACCTCGTGCGAAACCATCAAAGTACAAATTCCTGCAGACTAAAAAGTTAGGTTCGGTAAATGTACGCTTTGGTTTAGTTTTCATTAGTTTTGGCTCAGTTCTGCTTAATTTTGCAGTCGTTAAAATGATGTTTCTTCTTTGCTTCTTATGTTGTTAGGCCCGTAAATTTGCATATTTTGTGGGATTTTGTTGTGCTTTGTGAGTTGTGGTGCAGGCTGCACAGATGGCGCTTGCTGCGTTGAACGTTGAATGGAGTGCGCTGGTTAAATCAACTATAAGTAATAAACATCGACGTTGTTAAACATTACAACTTCCTGGATGGAATTCACTGACCGATTTGACTTGCCTGCGCAGTTGAGAGCCTGGAATCGTGCACAATTTGTCAGTGAAGGTGTTTTTGATGCCCCACGCGGTCACTACCTTCAGTTATACACACACACACACACACACACACACACACACACACACACACACACACATTCACACTCAGACACGAGTTAGTTCTAATTGTGTAGTTTTGGTCTAATATAATGGTTTTGGCGCATATTTTTCAAAACATTTAGCTATAAATTTTTATGACTTTGACTACATTTGCTTGGGTTCATAAATTACTAAGACCATAAATATTTAAATGCTGAAGAATTATGAAATCCTGAATTTTTATAGTTTTGGAGGAAACGTTTGAAACTAGTTCACTATACTTTTAAGCACGAAATAGCCTTGAAGAACTGAGTCTGCTTTACAGACAATTGCAACGAAGACGCTTCACAGAACATCGCTCGTGTGACCTTTTGTTAATAAACGAAAAAGTTACTTTTTTAACTAAGACGCGTATGAATATGATAAATACAGTTATCTGCATTAGTTTCTCAGACCGTTTTATCACTTATATAAAGAGATGTTATCTCCTCAACTCATTGTTTGTTCGCACCAAATGCATTTCAATTCAGTTGTGACTTTATTTGTTATGGCCTTAAATTGGTTGTTTATAACAGATAACAATGTTTGTTAGTTGCGGTAACAACTGTGGCAGTAGTCATCTGCATCCCTAAGTTACTCTATTATTAGGTACAATCAAAACTTTTTGGTAATTTCTCACAAAGCTATTTTTATGAATGAATTCATTGAGATTTGGGCAGAGGAAGTGAGATGCGTAACACAGTGAAAAACAAATAGAGATTCATGTTGAGAGCAAACAAGCAGGTAACGCATCATTCTTTGGATAATTACTTCTTTGGATATGAAATAAATATTGTCTTCATAGATACCTTTTAGAAGTTCTCAATTTATACAAGTTTTTAAAGAAAATTTCTGAAAAAGTAAGTAATTTTATTTTAAAGTAAGCTCGAAGTTGAGTTTATTGGTTCAGTAATCGTGTGTATTTATTTTATTACAGAGTTTTATTCGAGATTCGCAATTAAAGAAAAAAAAAACTACATAAATATTTTTCCAAAACTTATTCACATGGTTATCAAATTGATTGTTTTCCAGGAGTTTGCTGACAATACGTGATGACATCGTGCAGAATTCAATTGGAAAAATAGGATTTACTCAAGAATCTCAAGGTTAACCTCAAAACGGGCTTGAACTTAAAAATTTTTTCCGTACTAAAGAGCCTAATTTTATTTCTTTCAATATTTATCTGATAATTATTAACGTCTAGAAAAACCACTTTAGTTTAAAAAGAATTTATTAATTTAAAAGCATTTTTAATTTGGTAAAACTTTCAAATAACAATAATAGGTTATGCAGTATAATTATGTATATAATGCATAAATTCATGCATTATTACATTATGCATGACAAATTTTTGACGTAGAATACGTCATTCTGGGAGGTAAGTAGGGTGGTTGATAGTGATCAGGTGTCGGTATTTATATCACTTTTTGAGCCTTTGGTGGGCCTAAAGTACTGATCGTACAATGTTGATGTTAGCACTTGTTGGTCTGCTTGATCCTCAATGCGACAAAAATTCATGTTAGAACTCTCTAACTTATATAAATTTTACACAACAACATGAAATATAAAGCCAACATTTGATGTTTTTGTTTGCTTAAACTTGCTACCTATTTATCGACAGTTTCCGGTTTTATCGACAAAACCAAAAATTTGTATGGGAGCCCCCCTAAGGAGTGGTCGGAGGGAATAGATGTCAAAGGCAAAAATGTTCCTTTTGTAAAAATAATGGGGGTCGGTAATACATATTAACCCTCTCCGGCACTCTCTTAAAGGTCATATGCTCAGGTGTATGGCATAAATATACAAAAACCATAAAATTTGTATGGGAGTCCCCCTAAGGAGTGGTCGGAGGGAATAGGTGTCAACAGAAAAAAAGCTCCTTTTGCAAAAGTAATGGGGGTCGGTCATATATATTAACCCTTTCCGGCACAAAAACCATAAAATTTGTATGGGAGCCCCCCTAAGGAGTGGTCTGAGGGAATAGGTGTCAAAGGCAAAAATGCTCCTTTTGCAAAAGTAATGGGGGTCGGTGATACATATTAACCCTTTCCAGCACAAAAGCCATAATATTTGTATGGGAGCCCCCCTAAGGAGTGGTCGGAGGGAATAGGTGTCAAAATCAAAAATGTTCCTTTTACAAAAATAATGTGGGTCGGTCATACATATTAACCCTCTCCGGCACTCTTTTAAAGGTCATATGCTCAGGTGTATGAAATAAATATTTTGCTAAATATTTTTTAAAAAAGATGTCATCAAAAGCGAATTGAATAATTCTACGTCTTGTGTTACGACATAGTCGAAACTACTGTATCTTTTTGTACTAGTATCGCCTTTGGTCGAAATTCGACCATTTAAAAATAGATTTTTTTTTATTTGTGTAGGATTTAAGATGCATTTGCTTTGGTATTCAAATTTTGTTTTATTTCCGAATTTTAATTTTTTTTTTCAATATTTTATTTTTTAAAATACATTTCTTTTCGACAAATTTTTCAAAAGTAAATTTATTTTATACATTTTTTGTCCACAATTTTTTTGGGGTTTTTATAAAAACATTGATCATAAATTTGTTCGGTAGATACAGAGCATTTCAACAAAGTATTTCGTAAAGTAGTAAGTAAGTAATTTCCCTATGTCAGTCAGCGTTAGTATTGACGTCCATTCCTTGTCTTCCGTCCATGTCCGTCTGACTCCCTTCCCACATTTGTATTTTTATTGAAACATTTTTTGTTTTCTTCACTCATGTGCAAATGTGACCGAACTAATACCGCACCATACGCACCACCAGCAGAAAATCACAAAGTAGTAACTCTATTCTTAGTTTTCATGCTCTGCGACTTTTACTTTCAAAGCTATTAGATGTATATGCGGAGCTACACCCCTTCGTCCAATGCTCGTCCCAATACACTACTTCCCATATTCTAATTTCTAGTAGAAGGATATCATCAAATGGGAACTCCGTATTGAATTTCATTGTTATACGGCATTTACTTCCAAAGCTATTCGATATAAAAACTTTGCACTATGGATGGTGCCACGCTCCCTTGTCTAACGCTCGTTCAATTTCGAAGTCGAAAAACACGACTTAATAGGAAGTTCCTACCGAGTTTCATTGATTTGTGACTTATAGTTTGAAAGTTATACTGAAATTTTAGGCTGCTGAAAAGTGCCACACCACTCTTTAAACGTCCATAAAATGTAACCAGTAGAATGATACGTGTGGTTTGAGGTCGAATACCGATTTCCGAGGCTGTGTGAACTATAACCTAGAGCTATTCGATATTGCAAATTTAGTTGTACGGGATGTGCCACGCCCACCATACATATTTGGTGCACTCCTTCTCCCCACTCTTATTGATTTAAAAAAAAAAAATTATTAAAATCGGTTGAGAAATACGGGAGAAAATGGTTCTTAACTTAACGTTGAATTAATAAAGTTCCTCAGAAACTTTTGTTATAAATTCTTTTGAACAAATTTTTTGACATTTTTGTGAAAGGCTTTTATAATGAGTATTTCTAAAAATGATTATTAACTGATTTTAAATAAAAATGCTTTCATTTCTGGTATGTATTTATAATAAAAAATTAATTTTTTTTAAATTTTTCACTTAAATCTCGAGTCTACTACAAAACCCCGAATTAGAGCTTTGATTTTTTTCCGTAAATTCCAAATAAATTATATAAAATAAAGAACAAATATTATTATTATTATACAATTATATGCATACACTAAGGGAAATAACGCATATTAGCATTATCCACGCCTCAGTATAAATTTTATTTAAATATTTACGTGGATAAATCCAATGTTTTCCTTACAACTCGTTTTTTTCTCGTATTTGAATTCTATTTATACCACACACGTACACACATATTCCACACAAGCAAGCAGCAACAGCATCGAACTGTTCTTGCAATTTATTTCTTGCGCTTGCAGCTTTATAGTTCTCATTTAGTTTTTGTTGCAAGAGTAATATAGCTTGCAAGTTTGGCAAAGAATAAAAATGATGTAGGGTGGAGTGACAACTTGATATTTTCTATGAAATATTTTACACCGGTTTTCATTTACCTACATATTTTTTATACATTACTTTTTCGTTCTCTATTTAATACTATTTTTTACAGTTGGTGCAATATTAAGCCAATATTAAGGCACCAACTGTCAAAAATAGTATAAATTAGAGAACGAAAAAAGTGAAGCGAGAATAAATTATACAGGCAATGGCATTTGATGAACGCAATATGAAGAAAATAATACCATACAACCATTAATAACATATTCAATTTAAATATGTTGTTTTTTAAATTCAATATTTTTATATAAATTTTCTTTAAATGCGATAGTTTATTTTCAAATAGTAAATATCTGAAAGATATTTTAAAAAAATTCGTGCATAATTTTAAAATATTTTTTATTAATTCTGTTTAAATATTTAAATATTTAATTTAATTAAAAAAGTATTCAAATAAACTTTAAATATTTACGTAGTCGATTTATGCAAATGCGTTATTGGTGCAAAAATGATTCGCTTTTTGGATAAATTAAAAAAGTTTTTGGATAAATTTAATATTTTTTTTCCCTTAGTGTTCTTATAAAAACGAAAAATTATGCAAAAAAGTAAAAAGTCCTGAATACGGCCTTACTATACAGTCAGTATAATATAATGTTCATCGTTACTTATTAACGAGAATTTTATAAATTTAACCAGAAATATACATACATCTTATCGGTAGACCCTCTGTAATTTCTTTATGAGTTCTGTGATCCAAACAAAACACCGCGTTGGTGCCATGAAACGTTTAAATGAACTTAAATGCTATGTCACTCAAGTTAGCTCTTGAGTGCATTCATTTGCATAGTATTAAAATTCAACTGATTCCATTAGAGTGTCAAATCAATGCTTCACATGCAATATCTAAAATATATGTACACTTCAGCTATCCACCTAGTCCACCCTTCCAATCGTTTTATTCGTTGAAGTTGTAAATTAATAAAAATAGTGTTGCACACGAATGTCACTTAATTTAAGCCTTTCGCAATTCATTGGTTTTTTTTTACAGTGAATGTTTTTTAAGTAAGGACGTTAAATTAAATGACTTCCGCCAGAAAGAAAGGAGGAACGGATGTAATAAATACGCTATCGTACATATCTGAAACAATTGCAAATTAGCCACAGCTAAACATATATTTTACAAAAAAGTTCGTTATTCGCAGCAACACATCTATTTTTTTTTTTTTTTTTAATTGAAAGCAAATCAGAGCAGTTGAATTTCTAAGATTTTTTTATTCTTCGTTATTTGTATCGTAAATAAAAGTACCAAAAATTTGTTATCTCGAAAACTTTAAGAATGTTTTACTGATCAGAGGCCCTAAAATTACCTTTACTTTGTACAAATGTCTGTAGACAAGCAAGTAGCGAGCGTCTCAATAAAAGCCATTCAAGAGTAACCGTGAAATTAATCGCTTCAACTAACAATTTCTCAGCTTACCAACTCTTTGACTTCCCCTACCTATTGCTACCTGTGAATGTTTTTATTATTGTTTATGTTTTGTATTTGTTGTTGTTTTACTTACTTAAATTGCGGTGTCACTTTCATTGATTGTTCTGTGGTTTACCATTTATCAGCAGTGAGCAGTTGATTGATTTTCATTTTGCTGCAGTAACCAGTTTGGTGTTTGATACCAATTTTATTGGTAATACGAATCTCGATGTTGATTCCCTCGCTTTATTTTTCAAAGTTAAGGTAGCAATGAAAGGGTGAATTTTTCATGCTTATTTCCAAATTGAATAAAAAAGGGGATTCCAAGTGCGTAAGGGTTGTTTATTTACCTTATTCCATCCATGATTGACCAATAATATTTAATAACAATTTAGAAAAACATGAGAATTTTTATTGAACGGATATGTTATTGATATTTATTGACAATATGAAGTAGTGATTCCCCGCATGGGACTGCATGGGACTGCATGGGTTTATGTGTTAGCGGAAGTGAACAATAGTCATTTCGCACGTTGAATGTAGGGAAAAAGACTTAACTTAATAACAGGGACATTAATTTAATACATATTAAATACTATTGGAAATGGGATTGGAAATATTCTCATGATTGGATATGTTTCAGTGCCTATTCAGTGCATATTCGAAGATTTTTTCATACAGCCTTCGATTTTGTAAATAGACCTATCGAAAATCTATCGTTTTACGCGGTTGAACTTTATTTTGACGGATTGTCTGCACGCCCACTTTCGTTAAATTTATAATTTAAGATATTATAGCATTGACTACTCCAGTGTTCTCAAAAACTCTATCTTAAATACTATAAATGCACGGATATTATTATTATCTCTTAATATTTGGACATCAGAATTACCAGAAAGGCATTAATAGTGAGTAAATCAGTTCTGCTTAATTCGGTAAGGGCATTATGAAAATAATTTAATCGATGCATAGTCATCAGAGTTATTAAGAAATAATATTGTCTCTTCTGACCAACTGCAGGTTTTTGTTTCTGTTATAATTAATTGTGAAATCTTGTCTTATCACTTAAAACAAAAAAAAAAAAACTACGTTATATGCTTCACTTAATGTGTTCCCGAAATCTTTGATTTTGAATAAATGTTTGTGTAGACGTATACAAGCAATTCCATTAAAATATCTATAAATTTCAAAACTCAATTCCTAAAAACAAATATAAATAAAATTAAACGACTTGAGAAGTTCATTAAAAAAAAGGAATATTTCTACTGATAAGTTTTTAAATACACACAAGTTTTCCATTTTTTTTTTCTGCTTCACTTCAAGAGATAATTTTAACGGCTTAAAGAATTGTCCACATCGTAAATAAATCAACAGCGTGCGATGTTGATATTCTCCAAATCAGGATAATAATAATTTAAGTTTTGAACTCAACAATTGAGCACCGTTATCAGTTTTTTATGTCTTAAGTTATAGGTTTAAAATTTGAAATTTGAGATGGTCTTAGTAGCTACATACATTGGAAAAGTATAGTCAATTTTTTTTTTAGCTTAAAAATACGCACTACACTGCCATGGAAGATGATAAAATATTCAAATTTTCTTAACCTTGACTTAAAACTTTTATTATTTAAGTAGATATTCAAGGAAGAAAGGATTTAATTTTGCAGATTTTCAAATAAAATTTTATGTTCTTTATAATTATAAGGTATAATTTTTTTTTTTTTAGCTGCTTAGAGAGTTATTTGTTAAATATTTATTTAAAACAAATAAAAAATTGATTTACATATAAATTCATTGAATCTTATATGAGAAATATAATTTTTTGATTTATGCTGTTAAACATAAAACAATTTCCAATTCAAAATACGTGTGTTTCTCATTTCGATTTCGGAAACAGTTCGTTGTTCTTTCATTATTACGATTTCCTGCATTAAATTCTCACGGAAATTGTAGGAATTTTTCCATATTGCTTGACAAATTCAAGAAATTCATGCCAGTTATGCTTGCAACTACATCATGCACAATACTTACTTGCTCTGAACACATTTCCATAAATATGTTTTTTTCCTGCAAATCAATTCGTCCATGTTTTATACTGAGGAATGCATGTGAGAATATTCTGTGTATTTTTTTAGTTGGTTGTTAGTTGGGTTTATTTAGTTGTGTCCAGATGTTAGTCGTTTTGTTTTTTGCTCTGACAATTCTTATGCAGGAAGAAATGGTCTGTCTCATTTAAAAGTTGTCGGCAGTATTGTCGCGGTGTGTTGTTCTCACACTTAAACTAATTTGTGAGTTTGGTTTAGAGTTCTTTAAGGATTTGTTTGTTTTATGGTCGTTTGAAGCCATTTTCCGGCTGTTGATTTCTATGGTTTGGTTACTGTTAAGTGATATCTCAATGATTTATGGAGCGTTATTGTTTGGTGTTTGATTTTTTTCTTTAGGATACGTTTAGAAAATTATTACATAACTTTAAACGGTAAAGCAATTTTTTTTCTTAAGAGTTACTTGTGGTTATAATTTGCAGTACTTAGCATGTTGCCAAAGTTATTTTAAATTAAAGAAAACCTAGAACAGATTTTGTATCTACGTGTTTAAAACTTCCAAAAATCATTAATTAATCATCCTAATTAGGATAACAAACACTGTTTTTAATTTGACAGACAAGCCCCACAGCATTTGTAACTAACCGTGTTCAATGCGACAATTTCAAAAAGCAAACAAGAACAACCGGAAGAAACTAATTCGTTGTTCAAGTCTTTGTATTGCTACAGACGTGAATATAATGTAAACTAATTTGGTGCTTGGGTGCTGTCGTCTGTGATCTCTAATGAGTGTGAGAACCTTATTTGCTTTTAAAGAAATTTTTTCTTATTTTAACTTCAGTTTATGTCTTTATTTTAAGAAACTATAAATTTAACTAGCTAAGCATCCTTAGTATAGAACTATACTTTTACAAGACCAATGCTACTCTTTCTCCGCTCAAAGTAAAACATCATCATTTTATGTATTCTTTCTTTTATTTTGTTTTTGACACCATTGTTCTTTCTTTTGTACAGCAAAACCAAACAATTATCATATTAGACACCAGAAGTCAACCTTGCCTTCAAAGGAGTGCAATGCAACAATGATGCCCAGCTTCCAAGGCATCTGCAAAAATGTTTGACATGCTTCGGGGGCGATTCCAAAAACCTATAATCAGAAAAAAACACGAAAACAAAAAAAATCAGAAAGAGAACTTTGTCCAAAAACAATGGAACAATATGGCATCAGAAAATGACAAATACCGACAACACATGGCACCGACACTGAGAGCAGCACCCAAAAAGGACATCGAACAGATTGTGTTGCTGTTTCTTGTACATCTACCATGCGCAACTAATACAAAATAGTTTATGTTCGAACGTGCTGACTATCTGTCCGTCCGGCCGTCCGTCCATCCAGTTGGACATTATATTTTCTTGCTGTTTTCATTGTCCATTTGCGGTGATTTTACGCTGGGTGCACGCTGGAAGGTGTTTTCCTAGTCACCTCAATTGTTTTCTATGCTCTATATGGAGGAAGGACACCACCGCCTACTTATGTGGCAATGTTTTTGTTTTTGCATCTTTAGCACAAGCAACATTCCTATGACTGCCATGGTTGTTGTTGTTAATGTTGTTTTTTATTTTGTACTTGCACCAATGATTTGTGTGCCGTTGAAAGGATATTATTATTATGTCCTTAAGAAATGAAAAAAAAAGAAAAACGCACATGTAAAGAAGGCAAAAAGGCACACGTCGATGACACCTTCCGTTAGTATCTTCGTTCCCACTGCTTTCGTACTTCTATGCCAACAAAGACATGGAAAATGTACAGTGTTTATGGTCATTTTGGGCCTTATTCATTGCTAATGTTCAAGTTAAGCAAAATGTTTTCTTACCTTTTCATGACATGACTTTCTCGAGCTCAGCACATTTTATAAATTTATTAGCAATAGTGTTTGTCGGCATAACTGTTATGGTAGTCAACAAACTTCCGGTAGCAATTACATGGTCATTTTGTGGGCGTAAAATTGCCTGATTGTCAAATTGATGGCATGAGCATTTCGTGAATCAGAGCAACGGAAACGATATAAATTATTTGTTTTTTGAGATGAAGGCGTAACGATTTTTGATGCCGCAAAGAAACTGCTCTATTAAGATTTGAGTTGTGTCTATACAGTAGTATTTTGGAAGTGACCATTAAAACTTGCAGATGTCAATTAATGGAGGATAATGGTATTAGATAACTTTGAAAGTGCTTGTCTCTTTCAAAATAAAATTAATACAAAATACTGCTCATCGATAAGGAATAATAGTTCAGTTTAATTTTTACTCACAATGAATAACTAATTTTTATAAATTTTTTTTAAAGTTCTGAAAATTAAATCAGGAATTTTTGATCAATGATCTAACGACATTTTTAATCTATTTGTTCGTTTTTTAACTATATTTTTTCTGTTAATAGGGTTGTCTTTATTTCGAGGCCTTGTTTATTTTTAAATCAGTTAATCTTAAATCTCCTTCGATTTATATTTTTCCTTTCACGTCAATATAATTCGTTACTGGAAATCATAATTAATAATAATTATATAATTAATTAATTTTCCTTAAAAATATATTTATATAAAAGACTATCTGAAATTATATTTGAGGAGAACACGCAAAAATTATAATGAATGTGCTACAAAAAAATTGAAAGGTACATATATTGAGGCATATTTTCTCAAACCTTTTTACATAATAAAAGAATAACATTTTCTCTATGTTTTTTTGTTTTTTTCTTATTTTGTTTTTATTCATAAAGGAATTATTTAATTTCAAATATTAATTTAATAAAATTAATAGTATATTATAAAATTATAAAAATTGAAATAAAATATTAATGAAATTTTAAAAAGTGAGCCATTCAGACCTGATTTTCGGAGATCTATAAAAAAAATTCTTCCTTCCAGAAAACCACATTTTTGTTTTGTATTAAGGGGGGTTATATACGCAGAACTTTTTTTTCAAAGAATGCATTTTCTTAAAACTTCAAGTCTCAAGAATATGTGGTGAAAATTTCAAGTCGATATCTCAAAAAATAACAAAGTTATAGCCTAGTCAGTGAATCGCCTTCTAGAGCGCGCAGTGCTGGCCCTTATTTTAAAACGTGTTTTTCTCGAAACCATGTTTTCAAAGATGGTGACCAAGATTTCTCGAAACTCAGTGAACCGATCGTTTTGATTTTTTTGCAGGCTTATTTTATTCATAATAATCTCGTACTTATCATAGAATTTTTTTCGCAGCTTTGTTCTGTGGTTATAGGCAAAATAATGACGAATTTTTCGGTCGAAAATCGTTACTTTACGTTCGGAAGTCAGCCATTTTATGAAAAATCAATATTTTCAAACTCGGCTATGACAAGTACGAGTTTTAAGTATCTAGTTTAATAATATTTTTATTTTTTTTTGTTTCAGATGAATTTAGGAGGAGCCAAAAAAGTGACCAAGATCACCGCATTCACCTTTTTTTACAGAGCTCTGTAGAAAATGCTGTATCTACCTTAATATTATATTTTTTGATTAAAAAAAAAAACTAAAGATACTCTGGAATGTGTATGTTTTTAGGTCCAAAAACCCTAATTTAAAAATATCCCTTACGTTTCCTTAAAAAAATTCACAAACATGACCTTTTTTTCGGACTCTGTATATATAGTCCCCTTAATGGGTGAGTGCACCTTGCGATTCAAGGAATGTAAAAATTAAATTTGAATTTTTGACAATTAAATTGTACGAAAAAAAACATTTTCGGTAAAATCTACACCAATGCATAACAATAATTTAGTGCATTTTTTCTGAGAAAACGTGTCTACCAATTTCTAATTTCCAAAAGCTCCTTCCAAGAGTTTAACTCTTATTAACTTGAAACTTTGGAATAATATTCGTAACATGTTGAACTATTACATATAAAAATAGGAAAATGATACCTCGAAATTTCAAAACACAAGTAACATCTTAAAAGTATTTTTTCTTTTAAATATGAATCAATGAACACGTTTTGAAAGTATACACAGCTGTACAATGTATCTTGCATAAATTAGGTCCTCACCAAAGCAAATCTTTCTTAATGCTTCTTGAGAGCAGATGTCAGACAATTGTCCCCCTAAGCTTCTTTTTGCAATATCTGAACTAGTTTTATTATTGATTAGTTCAGAACTGGTGTAGTTTTCTACAGTTAAATAGTATGTATTCTGGGTGTATTTTTTAACTTTATTCAAGCAAGGTTTTGTGGACAATTTCAATTCAATTACAATTACTAGAATGGAAAGGATAATACAATCAAAAGATAAAGTCAATTAAACTCTCAAAATAAGTCGACATTATAATTGATCATACCGTCAATTTCAGGTGTTCTCACTCTTTCCATCTACCTATATTTTCCACTTAAAGGCGTCTTTCCAGCTCTCAAATTTTTCATATTTGAAAAATACTCTCAATCGTATTTTCATGCCTGAGGGCTGAATAGAGGCCTTAAATGATTAATTTTTTTTTGATATGAGAAAAGTTTACAAATTTTTTAAATATATTGTTGAATTATACAGAAAATATATGTACAATCCATAAACTACACAAAAATCAGAAAAATAAACTCAAACTGCATTGAACACGAAATGTGTTGTTGTGCTAGAAATTGACTTGCTGGTTTTCCCAACTGGCTTCAAAACAACTGCTGGTAAATTCCGAAAATAAATAGATAAGAAAAAAAGAAATAGAAGCCCAAAATTTCAATCTCAACTACACTCCACTCGTGTAGAGAGTGTTGTATTATAATATTTATTATATATATATAGTATATTTGCCAAAAATAAAAAATCAAAATTGAGGTTCCGACTATGAAAAGAAGTTAATAGAATAGACATCTATTAAAAATTAAGTCCTTTTTTTCGATTTCACTAAACTAATTCAAAATGAAATGTAATTACATTTTTTCAGTTTAAAAAACAATAAATTTGAATTGAATTAGAAATAACTGGAGATTTTGTTTAATGTTTATGAAATTTATTTCAAATTTTAATATTTTTACTAATCCTTAAATAATTTACATTTTGATATTATATAGAAAACTAATTTATAATTTATCCTTGTTGGCTTGCAATTATCTATATCACAAACCCTGTCAAAATCTGTATAGCAAATAATGAACATAAATTCATTATTAGTTCTTAAAATTAGAAAAGTAAAAACTTTTTAAAAAAGTACATGTTAATAAAGTAAGGATTCTTTTAATCTTGATTATAGTGACATTTGATATTTTTTTACTCATTTATTTCTCAATGAGTTACAAATTTGATATAAATGTGATTTAATACGGGAAAATTATCTAAATCGCAAAAAAAAAAACAGAAGCCGCGCGCTTTCCATTGAATTATAAATTTGATATTATTTTGATCTCATTCGGGAAAATCACATTTAAATCGCTTAAAAAAAACAGCTTGCTATCCCTTGAGTAATATGGAACAAACCTTTTATGTGACATATTTCGATATGATTTTGATAACATTATTAAGAACCATAACTATTTGACATTACAAGGATTCATGTGCAGCATCCTTACCACAATGTCAGGGTAAGATTGCAATCTTACGCACAATGGTAACCTGAGCTCTTCTCTTTGACTTTTACTCCGGTTCATGTGAAACTGTATCAAGAACTCTTCCAACACGAGCAAATCTGTTACATATACTGCCAAATTAAACAACAAGCACCCCTTTTCTGATTAATTTATAACCCTAACAGGATATTGTCAGCAACTTTGTACCCCTAGCTGATTGGTGTGTCAAGCCGCAAACATCATTTGTTACATTTTACTTCAAGCTGTTTTATTATTTAATAAGCGGGTTTTACGCGAGTTTTTGGCAATTAAAAATGTTTTGCGGCTGCAATTAAAACCACCCGCGTGAGCTAATTAACTTTCTTATGGATGGTTCATCCTTTCAGCGAAAATAGCTACTCGCAACAAATGAGGAATGGTTGCAAGCACTCGAGGATTTTCTTTTTGGTGTTTAATATGCATCTTATGGTAAAATCTCTTGGGCGATAAAAGAATAATGTTGCCACTACAGCATCTTTAAGTCAACCTAAGACATATTTAATGTTAAAAAGAAAAACAAAATAAAAACAAAATTAATTGAATACATTTTATTTAAATACTTATTTCAATATCCTTAAGGAAATCCTTAAGCACACAGGAACTTTTTAAATTTCTTTTATTAAAAAAAGTATGCAAGATAATTAAATATTTTGTATCTTTTTGTTAAGTAACTAAAGTACAATTGAACTTAAAATTGTTTAAATTACATAATTAGTATATTGTAATTAAAAAGCTGAAGATAACGTACAATAATGTATATACAAATATACTTATCCTTGCTTACGCAGAGAATTCTAAAGCAAACCATATTTTAGCTGTATGATATAGCGGACACCGGCGGACACCAAAATATTTTCTCATATTATTGAAAGACACTACTTTAGTTTGTAATGATCTCACTCAAATAGCTTTTAACCATTTTTGAGTTAAGCAGTTTTGGTTTATTTCCACTGAATTAATGTCGGTAGAGTAATAATAACCTTTTGTAAAGTTTTTCAAGATTTGAAAATTTCCTTCTTCCCTGCTTGACAATGGTATTTTCAGTATTCACACATGTCTCAAGTCGATCCTTAGAAAATCAACAACATTTAGCACTTACATAAAATTGCCGCCAGTTCCAATGTCTGCAAAAACCGTTGAGAATCAAACATAAAAATGCACTTTTATAATGAAATAATGCCGTAAGTTCTTCATAATCCATTGAATTTGGAACAACAACAACCCTCGCACCATCGCCAAATTTATTTTTATGATTATCACACTTTAATTATATTGCATAAGTAAGGAAGTCTGTCATAGCAGAAGCATTTTGACATCTCGACCATGCATCTGTGACGCGTTAATTATATGGATACGCCTCGATTATCTTAGGATTGTAAGATATAAAGTTTGATTAGACTTAGTTCTCATTTAGATCATAAACCTTATTGAAAATGTATTTAATCGAAACTCATGTAAAAACCTAACAAAAGAAGACTCATTTTACCTCGAGTTGTATTGCTTCATATAAATGTCTTTATTGGTTGCTTTTGGAAAAAGTCACAGAATGAGCACAGCTGGTAAAATTCAGATCTGAAGAAAGCAAAGAAGCGGTATTGAGTAAAGAAGAAAAAAAAAAAAACAATGGCACCCTTTTAATTGTAAGAGACTAAAAAGATGCCGCATTTCGGAGGCAAAAAATGTACAAATGTATGCTGTAGAAAATGACCAGTACTGACCCCAGCTGAACTCAAGATGTTCGATTTTATTTGAAAGGGGTTCAAATTTACATAAGTTCCTGAATGCTTTTCAAGGTGGTTGACGAGACTATTATTCAATGCAAAATAGGACTTTTTTATATAAAAATGTAGTTTTTGTCTTTAACGTACATTGATAAAAAAATTATCATGATCTTTTCGAAAAATTAATATTATATACGCCGAAAGCTACAACGATGTCAGTTTTTGTGCGCTGCAAATTCCGGTTTTTCCTTCGAAAGAGAAAAGAGGAACATCATTGATGGAAGGAAGATTTCACAAGGCGAACCGTAACAAATTGTTTTCAACCTAGTATAAAAAAAAAAACAATTTCCCAGCAGCTATTAATTAGAAAATAATCAGCTGCACAAAACCACTATTGTCTGCTTTGTCAAAAATCAAAATCTCATCAAAGCAAAAGTCGCGAATTTTTCGGTGTATTGCACATTGATTCAATAGCTAAATAATTGCAATACAGTGCTTCAAAGTGAGCAATACTTTTAAATGTAAGTTTTTCTTGGTGGTTCAAATGTCTCTTTGATTGACATTTCCAAACAAGAACAATTCAAAACTTACTTGGAACAAAACTTGAGTTAATTGAATAGGGAAAAATAAACACAATTGAACTAAGTTCACAACAAACAGCCAAGATTTTTTATTTTTTAAATATATGAGGGGTGATGCTGTCATGATAAAATAACTTCAGATTTAAGGATTTTCAGATAAAAAAAAGAATACAGGAGAGAGTTGATCTTTGATGTGGACATACGTACGAGTAAGTTTGTATTTCTATGATCCTTGCTACAGTTATGACATTTTGACCGTTGGGGTTGTATGATGGACCGCTGATGCTAAGAAACCGTTACATGAATAGCTAAGGGTAAATTTTAATTTTGATAAATATGATCTTTGATATTGCTGACATGCTTTGGTCAATGTTGGATTTTGAACATGTTTTTCAAGTTTGTAGATTAAAAAAAAAGATTTCTGATTTTAGATTTTTAAGCTGCTGCAGCTGGTTGACCTACATAAAATTTTTGTTTTTATTTACTTTCATAAATAGTAATAAACACAAAAAATATTTTGGATCATATTTAATTTTCTTTCATGCACTTATTGCACCAGCTGTTCACAATACGTAGTTTTTCTTCCCTAAAAAACATTTCAAATCTACATTTTAAGCAAAGCTTGTGCATCAAAAAACATGCAAAATAATGCCTCACAAGGGCAGTAAAATATTCGTGTCAAAGGTGAAATTGTTTCAACATTTGGCGGCAATTCAATTTCAAGATCTTTTTTAAGAAAATCTACGCATACGCTTTATATGTACGATCATTGTAGTTATTTTTTAGAAGTAACATAAAGATGAGAAATGCCAGACCATTCTAGGGTAGGATGCTGTTGCAATCAACAATTTTCTATTTCATTGATTGCATTCACAACTGTGAGAATGTGTGAATTATGCAAAAATTACAATAAAACAATCCCTACTCGATAAACTCAAAGGACATTTCGGTTGCATTGTCACGCTTTACGCCAATTTCACTTATATTCACAATTTTTCATATAATGTTGCAAAAATTGATTCTAAAATTTGTTTGCGTACCAGTTGAAGGGATTTGACAGTTTTGTAACGACATTTTCATTCGAAATGGTCGAAATTTTAATTTAATTTTCTGGGGTGTTTTCTTGCACCTTTTTGAATGATATTGCAAAAAATATAAATGTTGTTTTTCCGCTACGTATGACTTTGTGTGTGTATTTTTTTAACAATATTTATTGGCATGTTCAAAGGCCACATGTTACACAATTGTGTCCGTTGACAGTCAACATTTTAACTGTTGCTGTGACTGATTTGAATTTTATGACCATCAATACTTTTTATATACTTATAAAGCCATCCGTTGCATAGGGATGGATGGTTGTCTTATATACCGAGATAAAACTAAATTTCTATGAACATGAACATGATAAAACTGTAAAATCAAAAATACAATGCCATTTGTAATTTTAGTCGATGTGTCCTTAACTTAATGTTTTCCTCATTTTTCTTTATATCTTTGGGCAAAAAGATGTTTATATTACCTTCTGATCTAAAAATACCCGTAATTTCCCATTAAAACAAACCGCGCATCAATTTTTTTGGTTGGTACATCTACCATCTGATCAGAGCCGTCTTTTCTTATTTTGCCGCTGTGGATCCGATTGAAAATGCCGCTCAAATTTTAAAAAAGAAGTAAGGAAAGGTTGCAGTCGCTTTGGATCGGCCATGAAATACCCTGCACCTTCTTATACCCACGCTTGAACATTGGTAAGATCACGCCCATTTTCGGTTTACAACCTTTTACTAGCAAAAGATGGAGCTGTGAACAAGACAGTTGAACACAGTTTTGGAAGCAGTGCAGATTGTGCCCCACTGTACTATTTTTTTTTTTTAATATCTTAAAATAAGTAAATAGTTTTTTAAATATTTTTTTTTTTCAATCCAAGCAATCACGAACGTATGAGGGAAAAACTATATTTTTTTATTTGTCACGATATTTGAGATGATTGTGGCGATAAAGAAGAAATCTGAGAAAGAGCTGAAGGCGATTCCATAATCAGCCTATGAAAAGTGTTTTCGAGATTGGAGGAAGCATTGAGATATGTGTATTACTGCAATTTTGAAGGAAATAAAATTAATAATGATGAATAATAGAGCCATTTTTGTTTTATTAAAGAATTCCAGGTATTTTTTGATAAGAAGGTATATCAATATATAGATTAATGGTTTTAATAGATAAATTTTATAGGTTATATAATGTTTTTGAAAAAAAGGACCTTAACCAAGCGTGTGTTCACTCATCTTACAGAATATATGTTATTCAAAGAAGGGAACTCATATCAATTCTATTTAAATGACATATTTTTGAGGTGACATAAATATATCTTTGTATTATTAAAGAAACGTGATAAACATACTCTCAAAAACTAAACTCCAACAAATTTTAAATCATTAGTTTATATTTATGAGTCCCGTAACAGCATCTTCATTGCTGTGTTTTAAGCAAAATAATCAGAATAAGAATTTGATAATAAAAAACTACTTTGCCTTTTTAGCGATTGAAGGGCCTTGACGGTACTTTTAATAATCAATTGTATTGTGCGTGTTATAAATTCTTGGTACACAAACGATCAAGAACTAAACCCTAGATTTTATGCTGCCTCCAAACGGCTTATTTTCATGCCCTCAAGGAGCCTTACGTAGTATTTATTTACTCTCTGAGGTTTGTAATTGATTAGGGATCGCGCAGTTCATAACATTTATTCGAACGGTACACGAAAGCTAATGCATTCGTCCACGGCCGCCTCAGTCACACTGCCGTCAAAACTACTTCGGGGCTATATAGTCATCCTAAAAAGTAGATGCTGGTATTTTTTGAAGGTATTCAAAGCAGACATCTGAAAAAATTAGGAAAAAAACCAGATATTAACAATCCTTTGGGAATATAAGAGTTCAATTAGACCAGAATATAAAAAAAAAAATAAAATGGATGTTTTTATGGATAAAATGTTAATGAAAGGTTTCAATTCACAATAAATTTATATTTTTTTAATTACTGAGAATATTGTAAAGTTGCATATTTCACTGCATATACATAAGATACACTGGATTCAGTCCCTGAGTTCATTTTCGGTATTCTTAGGATCATATGACACATCCATGGGAATGAATTGGGGTTAAAAGGAATTAATTTTTAGATATATGCAAAAAATAAGAAGGAAGAATGGAACCCGAAAAACAAAATCATGCGACAACAAATTAGCGGATGAACCCAGTTTCATTGATGAACAAAGCTTTGTTATGCTTAGCGGGTCAGTTCAGTTTTGTCTTACACTCATAGAAGATTTTTGAGAAATTGGCAAGACCCTCCTACAAATATTCTCCGCCTGTTGCTCTCAGTTGTACCCAGTGTTGCCATGTGGGCAGATAAAACTTGTTTTGCCAGTTTTTTGAGAGGGTAGAAAGTTTTTAAGTTTTCCCTAAAAAAAGTAAAGTTTTATTTTATTTAACACAGTTTTTCAAGTTTTTACGATTAAAACGATGCTTTCTATTTTAGTGAATCTATAGGTATGAATCAAACAGATAAACTAAATTGTATGTTACTACAAAAACATAAGTATCATTTTTTTCAAAGTTTATTTTTATGGCAGCGCTGTTGCTATTATTGTTGCTGTCATTGTTTCTGTTCTTTTGTCTCGGTTTCCCTTCGTCGAGTCTTGGCGGTTAATTTTTGTCATTCCTTTTTAAACTTGACGCTTCAGTTTACATAAACTATGTTTCCATGGCAAGTTAACTGGGTGTTTACTCAAGGTTAACTCGCTATGGAAACGCGAGTTGAGTTGAGTTTCCTTAGATCCACGAAACTCCACGAAACTTGTAAGATTTAACTGGGTTCTATCTGTCAAAGTGAATGCTGCCATTTAGTATCTATTTCGCTTGTAAAAAAATAACAAAAATGTCAATAATGATGCTGTGCATGGAAACACAATCGAGTTAGCAACGCCATTTTCTTAACTTGACGAAAACCCTAACCCCGAGTTTACTCGCCATGGGAACATAGTAATACATTCAGAGTTGACGATCAAGTCTTCTTCCGTATTTTCTTGAGAAATGAAGTGGCCTAAATAACGGGACAACGAGAGAACAAAGCGAATTGCCAAACATTTTAAAGCACACATTTTAAAAATACATGTTTTAGTTCATTTTTAATATCAAGTTTTTTCACCAAAAAACAAGTTTTTTTTCTGGAAATTAAAGTTTTTTTTTAAAAAAATATGGCAACACTGGTTGTACCACAAGCAATATTTCTCTTCTCCGTGTGGAAGACTCCCTATATTTGACATTGCTATGGTATTCGTGGTCTGTTCGCAGTTGCATTCGTAATTTTGAATCCGTTTGTATAGAAAACATGTGTAAGATCCCAACGACTTGCTTTGGATTATTTTTCGGTTCTGCTACGAACATTACTCCTCATACCAAAAAATTAATAAACATAAACATAAAAGTTATTATGATGACTTGTAATATTGGACTACTCTAAATATTTTATTAACATGTTTGAAATAAAATTTAATACTTTGAATGAAATTATTATCACGATCGTTCCGTTTTCAATACCTTATTTTTATAAATAATCAAAACGTAAAATCATTAATTAATGCAATCACAACCAGGCAGTAATAACTATTTAAAAATAAAACAGAAAATATCATATTTCGGCCAAAGATAAATATTCTTATACTCAATGAATCAACAATTTTGATGAACTTTTTACCCTTTATAACATGAAAAAGGGATGCTGTTCAAGAATTTTCGCTTATGCACCCCTTTTGCATGGAAAAGATTTAACAAAGGTGACTTAATGCTTAACCCATGTATGTATTTAAGCGGTAACCTTTAAAGATTCTATGATGCTGAACCCGTTGATCTTGTTTGTTTTCTTAAGGTTTTGCCATGCTCTGATCGTGTCACCTTTATCATTAAAATTGGTTAAATTCTAAAACCAAAATAAAAAGAAATTTTTCCCCTTTTTTTGAGAAAAGAAGCTGTGATCTTGTACACATCTTGAATATCATGTTTGACAACTTTGTTATTAATTTGTTTGTAATAATTTTGACAGTTTTTGACCCAATTTAATGAGCTCTTGACAGTTCTGATGGACATTTGACCGTTATAAATGATTTGTAGGAAAACAGCTGAAATGATTTTAGGATCAGATACTGTTGTGCATGTTTTTTTAAATTTTCTCGACAAATAACCGGTTGTGAAATAAGCTATGTTCAGCTTGAAGCTCTGTTTATAATGTTAAAATTAATTGTACCTATGATTTGAAGCTAAACGGTGATCTAGCACATAATGCTTTATAATAATTTAATACTATCGATTCATGATAATCACTACCCTTTGAAGGAAGCATAAACAACCTCGGACAATTGCAACACTCAGAATAACAAGAACCAAACGAATACTGCGATAACAACTGATAAGAGCTTCTAGTGGAATTCTACTCGATGGCGCTGTCTCCGCCGGTTGATAGGGTATCCACAAGAGATTCACGACAACGTTTTCAGCACCAGATACTGTGAAGAATCTTATAGGAAAATACTTATACTTGGAATATGTTTATTTCTAACATACAGTGTTGTAATTTTGTTTTTTTTTTTTTGTTGTTACTATTGTTATCCTTCTCTGGCCACAGCTGGATGTGGCTATGATTTAGTAAACTATATGAAACGTATTTGTCTGAACAGACCAGAAAACTCTGCGCACGCACACCATCTAGCCTCAACACACACTTCTCTGGAAAAATTATTTTGAGTGCCTTTATAAAGAGTGAAGTTACCTTCGTTCAAAGAAGGCGGTGCTCTTTGTCTGCCCTGCTCTCTACAATTGACACTCAAATGCTTGAGCGGATTTTTGTTTCGTCAAAAATTTTTATACGATTGAGCTTTTTGTTTATGGTGGTATCACGGAATGAGTTCAATTTAACAGATGTTGAGATTTGATGTTAGATTTAACATATTATTAAAAAAACATTGGTGCAGTTATTAAAGAACATTTAAATTTAAAATTTTAGAATAATATGATAATGGACCCATTTTATTTTATTGTATACTGACAAATCAAACATCTCCAATCCGAAATTTATTCCAGTATCTTATTCAAATTACAGATGATCTTATAAAAATTTCTTTCAGGACTACCGACTAATTTTTTCCCCTGGATTTAGCATTACTAAAGTGCATTATAGATTTAGCAACTTTAATTTTTCCATTAGTACCTCAAAATATTCAATTTTGAAAAATTTTTAATTTCTTTTTTTTTGCATTGAATTGTTACTCGGTGATATATCCACCACGGTAAATATTATAAAACAAAAATGAAGGATGTGGACTTCGCCTTACGACAAAAATAAACAAAAAAAAAAACATGACTTCGTCAGGTCGCGTAGGCAGCAGCTTATGCAACAAAAATACAATGTTGTTGCATGGAATTATTACTTGCGTACTGGAGGTGCTAGTAAATTTTATTTAACTGCAGTAAAGATTGGGTCTTGGGCCTCATAACGAAAATAATAACAAACAAATTTCGCGCTATGACAACATGGTGGTAACTGCTTAGTGCAATAAAAATGCAACAACAGTGAAAAAACGTTGCATGGCATTATAACTCCGTGACCATTGGCACTACGGTAAATTTAATGGAAAGACAATAAAAGTGAAGTTTTGGTCACGTGATAAAAATACAAAAAAACTTCGTATCGTCATGCGGTCCCGCAGGGATTCGCTCGATGCAACGTAAATGCTCCATTATTGCGTGAATTTATTACTCAACTTATCCACACAAAAGCAAAAGCAAAATAAAAATAAAACTAAAGCATGACATGTATTAGAAAAAGGATCCAAATCTAAACAATGAGTACAAAAAGGATGAGGAGAAGGATTTGCAGAATGATTGAGACTAGGAAAAATTTAAGGATTAGGAAATGGGTTTGTACAAGGATTGGAAAAAGGACTATACCAAGGAGTTGGTCAAGGATTAGGACACGGATTCAGAAGGTTTCTTAAAAGGATTTAAAAAAGGATTGAAACAAAATTTGGACAAAGCTTAGGCTTGGGACAAGGACTATAAAATTCGGAAAGGAGCTAGGACAAGAATTTGAAAATGTATTAAAAAAAGAATTTGGGAAAGGATCAGGAGAAGGATTAAGACAAATATAGGGTAAAACATACGAATAAAGAGAAGGATCGGGGAAAGTTAAGGGACAGGGGAAACGATATCAATAAGTATAAAGATAGGGATAAAGATAAGTTGTCCTGTCAAAACCTACGGGTATGTAGGGTGTGTATTTTTACTTTTGAAGGATGATTTTTTATATGAAATAGTTTTATGAAAGTAATGAATTTATCTAAAAAAAAAAAAAATGTTTAATCCAACACTGAAAAAAAACATTAGCTTAAAATTTAACACAATGTGTTCAAAAAATATGTTAATTTTTTCCCATATGTTTTTCAAAAGTTTTAAACACATTTGCTCTGGATTTGACGAAATTTGTTGCAAGCTATTTTTTAAATACAAAATTTGTCAAATTAATAAAAATTTTCATAAATTTTTAAACATTTTTTTTTCAGTGTAATTAAGGTTCTTTCATAGATAGAAAAAAAAACAATATTTTTAAATATTCTTAATTTATTATAAAAGTTAATTTAAGTAAATATTGGAAATGCGTTCTTAAAATATATTATTTCTCCAAGAAAAATTGATTTGAGAACTAATTTTTGAGAAACAATTTTATATATTTTACCGTTTTTAAAAGTTTTGAAACAAATGCAAATTTATTTTAAGACCGAAAGACATTATTTGAAAAAAACACTGTTTTCTCTTCAAGGGGTACAATTTTGTATTTCAGATAAGGACAATATCAAATACGAGATTTTCGGGGCTATAGAGCCTCCAAAGGCCTTAAAAATTATTTATATAAGACTTATCGAAAAATTTATTTAGTGAAAATTGAGTCGGAACTTTAGTCGAAAATCAGGTTGAAAAATAGAAAAGAATAAAAACTTAAAAAAAAATTATATGGTAATCAGGCCACACATTAAATAAAAAATTACCATAATTTTGCTAATATTCTTTCATCTAAAATAAAAATTTTGTGTTAATTTATGGTGTTATATATATTTAATGTTCAGAATGACGTTTGTTGTTTTATCATTATATCAAAAGTCAAGATTACTTGTAATATCAGTTTTCTTACTATATTTTATTTTTTTTATTGATTTATTGTAGTTTTATCATTTTGACAATTCAGTTTTATTGAAAAAAAAAAAATATCCTTGCTGTTTTAAACCAAATTTCCACATTATTCATCCCTCACATATACATACATATATATTTGACAAATGACCATAAGAAGGGTCATTTAGCTGACAAGAAGCCAAGTATGGTTAGAACGAAGCAATGCCTCTTTTTATCTTCTCATTCCTGCGAACATTATTTCCAAATGAAAGTGTTTCGATCAAAGGTGAAATATATGTACATCATTAGAGAGAAAATTTACTCAAACGTAGCACATATTTAAGACATGACAAATCGATATTCTGCAACTTTTGACAAATTGACAGATTTAAAGGTGTTTTTAATTACTCCACCATTCATTGGACCGAACATCATTAGACCAAGAAAAACTTCGAAGATGTGCAAATATTGCCACAGTTTGGCAGAGAAAGTGGCAGCATTCAATATCATGGCACATCATTAGTGTTCATCTGAACATTTTGTGGGTTGTTATAAGAACGTTGAGAAAAAAGAGAACCAAAAAGAAAATCTAAAGTTGACATTTGTCAAACGGAAACATAAAGTAAACATAAAACGAAAGTAAACAAAGTAAGAATCTGCTATAATTGCCAATATTTACAATGAGGGTGAAGAAATTTACCATTAATTAATTATATTAGGTTGATTCTTATTGCGCACGATATATACGAAGAAAGATGTGCCAAATCACAAACGCTTTTGGTTTTATGTAACGAATTCTACAAGCAAGGATTTAACCATAAATAAAAATAACTTGTTCAACACAAAAAAAGGACGTATTTTAAAATTTGTGCCTTTTAATAAATAATAATATTGAATACCTTGTTTGCAAATTAAAAACAAATGTCATTAAAAAAGAGTTGATAACAATAATAAAAAGGTTATTTAGTTATTTATTTGATTATTTCTTAAAAACCCCAGACGTTCAATGAATCACTTCCTTCTCTTAATTGCACTTCATAAGCTTGAAAGGTTGTAAGTTAAAAAAAAAAAACAACAAAATATCTTGACACTAAAGAACACACAAAGACACACCAGCTGTTTGAAAAGTAGCTGGGTGCAAACAACGCGTGTCAATGAGGCCAGACATCGCTTAAGTCCACCACTAAGTGCGCAAGTCGCTTAAAAAATTTAAACATGTAAACGACACATTGAAACACTTCCAATCATCAGCAAACAGTTGCTGTCAGACCTCTATTGAAAATTGAAAACCTGATCAAGCCAGGTATCCACTACAATGGAGTAGCAACTGCAGCACAGAGGCTGCCGTTGAACAAAAAGGTTTAAGTCAGCGTCCAAGCATAAAAATGATAAATCGTGTGACATCGTTGTGACGCTAACAGAGCCCCATAGGCTATAAGCTGACCATCAATGCTGTTGAACAATTTGTCTACGAAGCGCCAGTGTGAAGCTGCCACATAACCACCATTACCCCGACCGAGAGTCATGGCATGGCATGCGAGACGAGTCCAAACAAGAATTCCTTCTCTCGGGCTATTCACAGTTTTTGTGTTAATTGAAAATAGTTTGCTAATGTTTTTTATCGCTTTTGGTGTGTTTTTTGCAGAGGCTGCTGTTAATCACCGCGTTCCTCAATTGAGCCCATATTTATACGATACGAACCACACCTATCTACCGTCTGGATGGATATCAGCTGTAGTTAAAACTCTCTCTCACGCGTACAACTCCAGCTTCTTGTGTGCGGTAGTAGGTAAATACATTGGAAAGAAATAAAAAAGCTTTGAATGGAAGGCACTCAACGTTATCGCTAGCTACATTTGACATTATGCTGCGTTGTTTGTGCCACCTCTTGACCAATTAGGCATTGCTTTGCTGTGAGTATTAAGCATGTTTTAGTGTTTTTGATTTTTGTTAATGATAATGACTTAATGATAATTTAAAGAAAACGGAGAGGTGATTGGATATAATCATTGGATATATGAGAAGATTACATCTTGTCATTCATTTCATTATTTTGGTGAACCATGTTGATGGATACGCATATGACACGATGTGACTTTGATCAAGAACTAAAATCGGAATAGACTTTAGCAGAGGTCAATCAATTTAACTCAAAATTCAATACTAAGTATTTTAATAGCACCATCATCTTAACACCCTACAATACTGAAAAACAATCAATATTTCAAGAAAGTTTTTTTAGCCATATAGGCAGTTTTCTGAAGAACTTTAAAAAAACCTAGATGTTAAAAGTATTTTAAGTTCTTGAAAAATTTCCTTTATGACTTTTTTTCAAGTCTTTGCATTTTGATGTTAATGACATGTATAAAAATTTACTCAATCAAAAATACACCATCACTATATGTTCTTTAACACGTCACACAGTGTAACGGATAAGGAACAAAAATAGAAGGAATTTTCATAGGAGCATGAATTTGGCATTATTTCATAAATATAAACGACACAAATACTTTGATCAAAATCGGCTACGCCCTCCACCCACTTCCCATACAAAATTAACAATAAGAATGCAATATCTCGAGTTATAGAATGAGTAGGAAACAAAATTGAGTTTCTGCAATTCAGCAATTGCATCCAACTTAAAAAAAAAAACAAATATTTAAAAAGTGCACGTTTGGCGCACATAACTTGTTTTATTCTAAATGAAGATGCTTTGATAAATTTAAAAAAAATTGAGAAGGTGTTCGGAGATGTTTTTTTATTTTTAAATCATTTATTTTTCTATTTTTTTTTTTTACAATTTATTCAAAGTATATTATCAAATTTAGTTCTGTTAGTTCCTCACCATATTTTCCTAATTTTTCCATAAATAATTTAAATCCTACGTGTATTTTTTAATTTTAACAATTTTTTTTTTTAATATATCAATCGAAAAGTTGTAATTTTTGGAAAATCTCTAATTCATAGCTTCTCATGGCTTAACTAAAATGAATATCGGAACATCCTTTTAGATTTTACTTAATTGGAATGTTATGCACACATCCTGATATATATATTTTTTTCAAATAAACAAGTCAAAATTTTGTGTATTATTCGCCCCCTTAAACTAAAAGAAAAATCTAACTTTTGAGGCATATTCGATTATAAAAAAAAAATGTTCGCAAAAATGTTCAGAAGAAGTCTTAGCTTCAAAAGTTCTTTAAAAATGTACGCGTCCTCGTTGGATGATTGTAAGTATGTGATAAATATATTTTATAATTTGAAAATTTCCTTGTTTCCATAAAGAAAAATCATCGTTTTGGGAATTTAGATGAAAAATTTACTCGCTCAAAATTGTTTAAGGCCATCATGGGTTAAATAGGACACTGTATTCGAAAAAGAAACTATTTTGTTTTAGTGACAGGGATATCCCGTAGTTAATAATTTTTTTTTTATAATTTTTATAATTCTCACCTAAACTTTTTCAAAACTTTCTAAATTATGAAATAAGAAAACGTTATGTACATGACATGGTACTATTTCACTATTTTTCTCTTAGTATCCTCAAAGCTCTGAATAAAGATATAGTTTATTTTAATAAAGCTTGAAAATTAAGATTTTCTTATACACATACATACACGCTACAAATCGTTTCCCCAGTCTCAAGCCCCATGTGTAAAGTAAACAATTAATTTTCAATTTAAACACAAAACTTTTCAATTATTTAAACACTTGCCTGCATATGTCGCGTAAATCGTGCTAAGTTTAACTATTTACATACTGCCTGGCTTGAAAGTGTTTCTTTTATCAACCACCGCTTATCCCCCCTCCACATACGTTGTCGCTTGGTGTTCTCAGGATAATGGGCGCTTGATGCTACATCTTAGCAAACATATTCATTGTTGTGCTGTGTATGAATTTCAATTTCTTTCGCGTTTAACTTTTATAATGCTTCCGGGTAGAAACTTCCAACACCATGAATCTTACGAGCATAAATCGTAAGAAGCTGCTTCATGAACAATAAAATATTTAATGGGTAAAATTGTCTTCTCTCCCTTCCCATCAACTTGCTTACATCCAACATGTCATTTATGATTATGAATTCTGAAGATACATATTTGAATATGGGAATAGCATTTGACATACACGGCACTGTCTGCTGCTATCCGGAATTGCCAAATAATAAGAAATGGCTGCTAGCTAGATACGACATCCTTTCCATAAAAGCCGTCAGCTAGCAACATATGTGGTAAGCTTTTACTCACAAACTGTGTGCTATGCGTGTGTGTGTGTGCGTGTGAGATAATACGTATTCAGCTTTTATTGCCTTACTTCCACTTGTTATCCTTTTTTGTCACTAAGTGTCATGCCTCACGCTTTTTGCCATCAACTCTTTTCAGAACAATTGCTTCCTGTTACAGATCCACGCTGATATGCCTCGTCTTTACAGCGTCAAGCTTCCGCCAGCTTCTAATTATCCTGTCGTCATGATGGAATATGCAGAGGTAGATAAGCAACCCCAGATAATCTTTGTTGCGTAAATGTTTTCTTTGTCAACGATATGCTACAGCCCATTTCAACCGTCGTAGTGTTAAGTAAATTCAAACAAATTGAAGCACAAATTTTAACAATTTTCGAATGATTATGATAGTTTCTAAAGAATTCTCTAAAATATCCTCATAATTTTCCTATCATATTTACTTAGTTAATCGTTCAAGTTCTATTAAAATCAATTTTAATTATCATTTAATTCAAAAGTATTTTTTCTGCACCAACATCAACATCAACATCAGACTAATCACACGTTGAACTCTTGAACCATACAAGAATGCAATCAAATAATTGCCACAAAGTGTGGCAAAGCTGCACAGACCACAACTACAGAGCAATAGAATTCACCGTCATTACCGCAAACGCACAAATCGAAAACGTTATAAAATTACTCATCCGTTATCATAAAGTAAGAAATAAATTCTTTAGCGATATCTTTACAACTGCCTCTGATGACTTCAATTAATCTGTGAAAGCGCCCACGCAACCACAGCCATGGCCTTCGCAATGGCAGCTTGAGTATTCGCGCTAAGCTCTTTGCGAATAGAATTTAAACCTGCACCTAGAATGCTCTGCCCCCTACTCAGCAAAGAAAATATGTTGCAATGGTGAGCTTTGCTATGAAAGCAATTGACCCGATTCCCCATTTCGGTTCTATTCTTTTACTGCAGCTTCGCTGCTGCTGAACTATGGCCACCTTGCAAAACGTTCTTAAAAATACTGTAAATTGCAAAGACCAAATCTTGATCATTTTTTTTTTTTTTTAATCATTGAAAAGTATTAATTTTTATTTTTATTTATTATCTGAGCTATTGCATTCGAAATAATGAAAATATTGGTTGTTTTCTACTAAAAGTATTAAGTATTAAGTATTAAGTAATAAGTATTAAGTATTAAGTATTAAGTATTAAGTATTAAGTATTAAGTATTAAGTATTAAGTATTAAGTATTAAGTATTAAGTATTAAGTATTAAGTATTAAGTATTAAGTATTAAGTATTAAGTATTAAGTATTAAGTATTAAGTATTAAGTATTAAGTATTAAGTATTAAGTATTAAGTATTAAGTATTAAGTATTAAGTATTAAGTATTAAGTATTAAGTATTAAGTATTAAGTATTAATTATTAAGTATTAAGTATTAAGTATTAAGAATTAAGTATTAAGTATTAAGTATTAAGTATTAAGTATTAAGTATTAAGTATTAAGTATTAAGTATTAAGTATTTACTATGAAGTGTTAAGTATTTAATGCTATAAGTTGAATTAATAAAATATATTGAAGATTCTTATAAAGTAGTATGTATTTTTGATAGAAATATTTTTCAATTAATACTTCCCAGTACTTACAACTTCCTGATTAAATGTTGAATTGCGATTTACCTAAATTTAAAATAATGTTTATATCTCGATTGCCGCTCCATTCGTAACAAATTCAATTTTGTGCTTCAATTACGAAACGTTGCAGGTGTCCAAATTGTATGAAGTTTGATTTACCTGAAAAAGAAAAAACTTTAGTGAGAAAATCAAACTAAAGCAAAGTTTACGGCCAAATATATCAACAACAAAAACAATAATAAATGAAATCATAGGCAGCTGCAAATGAAGATCTTTGTTCTTCCATACAGTGGAAATTGAGATTAACTTTGAAGAAACATTTCACAAAAAATACAATATAACTTCACTTATCAATGTGAAGACGTAGACGAAGAACAAAAGTTGAATTGTCAAAGTTCAGGGTTTGAGAACGTGACGCGCTTTTGGTCAAATCTGAGCAAGAGAGCGATCCAGCAGTAGCTGCTTCTGATGCCGCCTTCGAAGATCTGCAACAAAAGAGTCCGTGCTTGCGCTCATGCGCAGGTTTCGATACTATTGACATCCAATGAATGTCCGAACCAAGTAAAGCCCAAGAGTGACATTACGACCTCACGCGGTGCATGCTTCAACAGAGTTTGCTTTACTGTTCAGCACATGCAGACTTCTTCGATTGCGTTGCTGTGCATTTCGCCTTGGATTTCGGCGAATGCAATCTTTACTAATTATATGCGCTCAATATGAATTTTGGATTTTTTGTGTGCATAACTAAATTTTAAATAAACGTATGTGAGCATGTGATCTTTTGGATTGGCACGTGCTTCACGCTGATATTTAGCAGAACATCAACAGACAAGTTAAAGTTAGCAAAAAGCTGGACTATTGAAGGCTCATAACTGATTATTGCAAGTAACGGAAATATAAATGTTCATATCTTTGTTTTCTTTTTGAAACAGTACGGACGATCATATTATTGTTTAAGCATTATTTTCTTTTTAGATGTATAGAATGTGATGCTAACTCATACACTCAATTTCATGTTAACATTTATTGAAAACTTATTTTCTCTCGTTTATATTTGTAACTTATTGTAACTTTATTGTAACTTTACAATTAAAAAGAAAGAAACTGAAAAATTTAAAAATTAAAATATTTGGTCAATGCTGTTTAAAACACTTGCTGTTAATCAAGCCTCGGTGACCCTTTCATTATCCGATGAAGTTCCTCGCTTAGAAATTCTTACAACATTTTTGTAATCAAGTAATGCATTAGCCAAATATAGCATATTTTGTTTTAACCTTTTTAATCTCTGTTCAAGCCAACATATAAAATAATGACTAACATCAGCAGACACAATCTATTAACAGTTGAGCAGGTTTCATTACAACAGCTCCGAATAGGTGAACCTTCTCATTGGAACTGGGCAAGTGCGCGCACAAGCACACAGCATTTTTCAGGCCAAGTGGAAATCATCGATTATTGCGTATTGAATGCATTGCGTGTAATCGGTTCAAGACGGCAAGAGTTGCAATTTAAAACACACAGACTATAGCCACATCTACTGCATGGTTCAAACACATAAACATACACTTGTGCACATGTTGCATACTTCGCAGACATTGAGTCCATGGCTCCATGGCAACATGGCTCCATAGTTTCATGAGTTCCAAATACAGTTTCAATTGACGATTGCTCTGAACGACATTGAATGCATTTGATTGCCGAACGATCGAAGCGCTGGTCGTCGATCCGTTGGCAACGATGGAACACCAATTGTGGCGCAGTCAGACAAATTTAAGAATTTATTAAAAACAATTTGTAAACAAATTAAATGAATGATAAACTAATTGGCCGCCACTGGGATTTAGAAATAAAACTTTTACTTAGAACTTAGAAGTTCAACTTACAATTGACTGCCAGAAGATGAAAACGTTGTTGATTCTGTAGAGGTGAGTCTACAATATTTTTACTCTTGCATTTCCTACATCGAAGCATAAAGCTTAAGAATTTTTTTAGCAATCCGAAGCAATATACTTACTAGTGATGTCTAGATATAAACTAGATCATCAATATACTATTTTTTTTTATTTTTGGAAATAATATCCACAAAAATCTATATAAACTTCGATGAAATACTGTATTCAACCACCTGAAATTGGACTTTGGAATGGAATAAAGGAGATATAACTTAGTTCATCTCTATTTATTTATAATGCTTAGATAAAATGTTTAGATTAATAATGTACATAAATTGTATTAAACGGTAGTGGGGAGTATGTTGGCTCTTGTGGATATGACAACAACTGCTGTTCCTGTACATAACGCAAATGTTTTTCAGATTGTTCTCTTTTTTATCATTTCTATAAAGTCTAAATGAGTTAAGTACTGTCTTGACATCTTCGCATGTCTTGCTCTCAACGTAAAGTTCAGCTAGATACAAAGCATTTGTATTCGGTTGAAAACATTTTGTCAAAGATAGTTCCGTTGACTCATATTAATTCATTTAAATCAATCAATTCACTTTGCTCTTCAATAAATTCAAATAAGAATTTCATTAAAATAAATTAAGGCCGCCCCATTGAATGTCGCCACATTTGCTTCTCCATGGAGCAAAGACAAATTTTCTTGAGAATGCATACTCAAAATACACTTGCAGCAGACATTGAAAGAGCATCACATATAATTAAGAAAAAAATTGTCGGTACTCATTGAAAGCATGAATCATGCGAAGGTTTCTATTCACACTCAAAAAATACTATTGCAGCATAAGACAGATTTCGCATTTTGTTAACCCTTCATTAGTGTGGAGCGGTATATCATTCCCTACCAAATCACTGACGTAACTTGTTTCACAATGACGTTGCGTTAATAAAGAAAATTGGTATTAGACACGGTATGGATTTTAAAAACAATTTCGATTAATTAAGTGAACATACCAGTTTTTATCATAATGGGTACTTCTCCCAATAGGTAATACGTACTTCTAGTTACATAGGCTGTTAATTGTAGAAACTTATTTTGAATTCACTTCTATAAAATTAATTTATAATGTAAACTTTATAAAATCAGTTAAAATTAGTAGATAAATTAGTAGTTTAATAGATTGAAAAAGAACTTGAAGTGATAAAAAAAAAATCTGTTCTACTTCGTTGGAAACAATTTCTTAAATTAGATGATATGATTTGTACTATGCACATATTCTTTCAATATAAATAAAAATAATATTTACACATCTCGCATTTAAGTTAAATTTCTTAAAAATTTGACTGGTACTCCATTTTCATGACCGTTCACTAGAAAAGATACATTTTAACTGAACAATATCACGAAAATTATGGATACCCTATGAAACAATAAAAAAGTATATCCTTTTGATCTTGATTCTTTTTTAATTATGTAACGCCTCTATTAATCATTAACTTGTGCGCAAAATTTTAGTCCAATGCAAACTTTAGTTGCCGAGTTACAGGTATCAAGTTTCAAAGTGGGACTTGCAATGGCATACGAAATAGAAAATTTTAACCTGTCGTCAATGAACATGGGTGTATTACACCCTAGCTGTTTTTATATGTACCAGGTTTAGCTATTTGGCTCCTTACTGCCGCGAAATTATTAGTAGATGCTAAATATTAATATATTAATTATTTTTTCAAATTAATATATTAATGACTGAATAAAAAACAACAAAAAAATTTCTTTTAAAATATAGTTTTTATTTTCTATACTTTCATTGGCGGTGCGACAAAAAATATCTTCATTGACGGCGGATTTAACATACAAAGTCTTATTAAATTTAAATATGACAAATAAATATATAAACCTGACCCAACCAACATTTTTATATTTAGATACATTTTGAACTTGCAAATTTCTTTCACAATTATACATAAATGTAGACAATGGTTGTTAAGCTCACAATTGTGATAAGTACAAAATGTAAAAATAAGGAAAGTTGATTTTGTTTAAAAATTTCAATACTTTTCAGCATAAAACATTATTTCAACTCTGTTTAGAACAACTTTTGTCTTGCAACAATTATGCATAGCGCAGATAAAGTGTTCATGGTATTGCAGCTGACTCATTTTTGTCAATAGTGCACTGATTTTGTTTGTCAGCTTAACCATCGATACTTCAGAAGAGAAGTTTTTTCATGCCGAATTGCTTTAACAATTTTAACCCTTAAATGCACCGTGTATCTTTAAAGATACAACCATTGAAGAAATTCCTACGGCTATATTTTTGGTTTGATTTTTTTCAAATCGGTTCTATATTGTTTAAAATATTATAAGTCTTAAATAAAAAAATATTTTTTACTTCTATTTGTCATACTTTTTAAAAAAATCATGTACAAAGTCAAACAATTTTTTTTTTTAAATTAATTAAACACTATTTTTAACAGTTTAACTTCTAGGAACAGATAAATAATTTTGATTAGGAAAAAATACTGACTGCTTTCAAAACATGTCCTTTAGTGATTTTAAGTGGTTCGAAAAAATTTCGATCATTTAACACCTCACTGGGTCACTTTAGTTGGTTGTATCTTTAAAGATACAGTGTGCACTCCCTGCAGTTTTTGATAATTTTAACTTTTTAAAATAAATGAATTAATAAAAATTTCATAACACATTTCTTTTATTTTGGTATATTTTAATAGGGATTTTAGATGTGGGTAAATTCACATTTTATCTTTATAGATACAACCACTTTTTTAAAAACAAAAATTTTCAAAACTAAAAATGCAGTTTTTATTTTTACTCAATTTTACATAAAATATATTTTTTCGGTAAAAATCGGGGGACTTGTGCATTTAAGGGTTAAGTTGCATAGTATACTTGTTATGCTATATAACCTCTATAAACCTTATGTCTTGTGCCGCAGTAGGTTTGTTTTTTTTTCTCTATGTTAAATAATGTCAAATAAAATAAAAATTTCATATGGACAACAAAATTAAAAATTAAAGTATGGCATAGTGCAAATGTGCAATATTCGTCATGGTGCCCACACAATGAATCTTCATTTAATATTTTCCTCTGACCTAACATTTACATGACTCCGTTTAAAAGTGCATCAACAATTTTCACACCTAACGCCTTACAACCTCATAAAGTCTTTCGCACTTAAATAATAACAAAAATTCTACGCTTTTTTAGTAATTAGTTTAATATTGGTTGTTCATTTCTTCAAACATCCTTATTGCTTGAAAAAAAAAGAAATAAACAAAATTTAAGCGTCTTAACGCACATAAAAATGTTTGCATTTTGTTTTTGTTGCACATAAAATTGGATATCGAATTTCTAGCCATTGAAGACAACCTCCAGACAGCTAGAGCAAATAAATACTGTGGCCAATGGGCGATAAATTGGTTTTCTCTTTGTGACCGTGGAGTTGGTGAGCAAGATTGGCGTTAAATTTTGCACTAGAGTGCATCAGGGCTTACATTTGGCGTCGAGTTTAGTGAATGTGGAATTTTTCTACAAAAGCTTGTATGAATATTTTTAGTATCTTTTCCAAAATAGAATGAGTTTTTAACATTTATCATCATGTTTTTCTGTATATTGATCTATTTTGATATTCGTTTGATGAATTTTACTAAATATTTTATATTTTAGTTATCTTTATTATCTATGTTTTCATAAGAATTATCTATAATTGTGGGGTTGAGCCAAGTTCACGCTTGCATATCGCAAAAGTACTACTATTAATATCTTGCTACGTATTAATTTGAGCACATTGGAAACCCTTTCGTACAAAATATATGGGAAATCATAGCTTTAAATTAGCGTTTGAGCAAACACTACTTGCAAAGCGAGCATATATGCAATTAAGGAAAACGTCTTTATGACTTGACAGTTTACGAGGACCGCCCAACATTGTCCGAGTTCATTTCATCTTCATGATTTCCCTAGAACCTTAGGCAAAGAGCTATTGTTTATGGTGTAAGTCATTCCAGAGTTTAATTATTTTATTTTATTTTTACATTTTCATGGTATTTCAGTTGTTATTACTTTATTAATGTATGGCAAAAAGCTTGACACTCTAGTGTAAACATCGGGTCTGCCTTGGGCGCATGTTGCAGTGCCGTAAGAAACAATGCCGACAAGTTGCGGAACACCTTGTGTTGTTACGAGTGGACCACCAGAGTCACCCTAAGAGCGGACATGAGACGCAAATTACAAACGTATATATTTGCTAATTGTTACTTGTATTTACTTACCACGCAAGCTCCCTTGCCTATTTCTGCCAATGCACAAATTTCTTTGTAAGTCACCTTAAATCCTTTAGCCGCACATTCCTCATTGGATATTGTCCTATAATTGAGCATTTGCAGTGTATCTGGCAGCCCGTTTGAGGCAGTTGGTGTTGTTGAACCCCAGCCAGTTAAGCGTACATCAACATTGTTGCCCACTCGACCGGTTCTACCCAAACTAATAGCACCAACTGTTCGCTTCCGCAAATTAAATGGGGGTGTGACTTTGACCACAGCAATGTCATTGATGATTCTTGGACTCATGGAGAAGTTGGGGTGCACACTCTTTGCCACAATCTTATGCCTTTCACCGCCTCTTTGCCAATTCAAGGTTCCGCAAGCGATTGACACATCTTCGATTTTAATCTTATCAACACAGTGGGCAGCTGTAACAGCATGGTATGGACCAATTATTGAACCCCCACAAAAATGACTCCATTTTCCGCGTCTAAAAAGTTGCATAGAGATTTGATATGGCACAATTTCTCTCACCATCTGACCACCATTAATGCGAGATTTGTTAAGAGCTCGCTCGGAATTCAAAGTATCATCATAATGGTCAATATCATCAAAATATGACTCTTCAGGGTATAGTGCAGTGAAATTATCGTCTATATCCGAGTCAAGATCTGTCATAACCTGACTGGAAGTATCTTTTTTCACAACAGCGTTATCATGTTGAGTATCCGGAACTAGAATGGGCGCCGATTTTTCAATATCCTGCGCTTCACATCTTATGAGAACTGCCAAAATGAACAGGTTAGCACACGTCTCCTTAATCGTCATCGTTGTTATTAATTAAAAACTCTTACACGAAGTGTGAGTTCAACTTTTATTTATGGAAATTTATAGTACTTTTGAATAAGTTTTTTATATGATATATTTATATAAAAGATTGTGGTTGTTTGTTTATTGATATATGATCCAAAACAAAAAGTTGTCAACAATAATCATAACACAGAATTTTTGCGTAGATAACATTATCTAGGTTATTCAGTTGTTGTACAGTTAAAAAGATATTGCATCACAGTTAATTAAGAAGATAAGAGAACTGGAAACATTTTATCAATAACAAAATTGGAAAAATTTAATTCCAAAATAAATCGACGAAAGGTGCAATTAATATGGTGCTAAGAAAAAAGTATTTAAATAAGACACTATAAGAGTAAGAATGTCAACTTCTTCTATTGAATGGAACGAACTACTACTGAACACAAAAAAAAAATTCTATATCCTTTACAAAGAATATATTCATACAGAGATGAACTAAGTTTATTGTTGAAATTAGAAATTTCTATTTTCGAAAATTAAAGTCAATGACTAAGAGCAATATTTTTTTGGCCCTTTAATCCTTAGTGATTATAATAATAAAAATATATCTTTGATTGGGGTATTAATCCTGCAGAACAGTAATGTTCAATATGTATCAAAAACTCGATATTTTTGCCAATTTTTACCGTTTTATGTATGTGTGGTATGATGAGTGGAGCAACAAAGGTGTTAGCAAGCTCACAATAATGAAGGCACAAATTGCTTGAGTCAAAGGGCATCATACTCAATTCTAAAATCGAATAATTTTACATATAATACTAAGGCATGTTTGTAGTGGCAAAAAACATGTGGAATTAAAAAAAAACCCAAAAAAGAACATGAAATGAAATTCAAGTCATCTTTACATGCATATATATATAAAAAAAAAGCTATTCCATACAAAACTCTGCTCAGAACATACAATATTTCCAAATAAACGTTAGTATGTTGGAAGGCCTTAAAAAACACACAATCAAAATCCTAACATAAGCAGAATCCGTAAACACCAACTGGACAATGACACTTCCGAAAGGCAACGAAGGTTCGAATAAGGCAACGAACATCTACTCCATGATAGCTTTTGTGCATTTGCGGATAATTAACCTTCACCTTATGTTGAGCAGCACGTGGACGCCTGTCAGCAAAGCGTAAAGTCAAAAAGTGAACAATTTTCGTTTGTTTTTTGTGTGGTAGTAAAACTGTCGAGTGTCAATAACACTAGCGAAAATGTCTCCAAGAATCTTCAGATGAAAAAAAATTCGTTACTCATTTCGCATTCTCTCAAATTAAACTTAAATAATTGTCTGAAATAAAGATATCAACTATAATTCCTTTGCTTTGTTGTATTGAAATATTGAGAGAGAGTTTCTAAAATAGCTTAAGATTTCAAGGTCACGAATGTGTATAAATAAATCTTAATTAAATGTTTGAATGTAAACTAAATATGTCGTCTATCCTTCTTCTTTAATCCAACTTAAATTTTGTCATTCATTCTCGCACGATTGCCTGTTTGTTCCCGTATGTTTTTACGATCAACTAACAACCTGTTACAATATCGTCGCTTAAACTTTTACTGCAGAAGCCTCTACTTGTTGTCATCAATTAAGTAACAAGCTCACGTGACTAATAAATATTTGGAGCCTATATTCATAGTGAACCTTTTTATCTGATCCTGCGATTCAAAATGAAGAACATATCTCGTTTCTGTGACTGTTTTTGTGCAGTTCTGCATGTGTGCCGCTTAAGTATCATAATTTATGTCCCACAGATTCAGGCTACAAACTCTGGCAGTCAATATTCAAGCACCTTACTACAGCTCGAATTAACAACCATAAGTTATGACCAATTTGCTGATTATACCAAACATGCAATTAATTTAACTTGATTTTAAGTCACAGCATGTTTTCGATATTAAACATGTTTGCAATTAATTGTAAAATGAAATGAAAAGGATTTGTAGGGTCGTGTAATGTCTAGGTGTTAAGAAGGCGCTTATTTAGATTTGAAAGGTGTTTTAAATGAGAACGATTTCGATCGATAGATTCGAGCTTAGTTCGGGAGAGAATTTGGTTCGGGGGAGAGTATCGGCAAGTACGAAAAATCTCAAATGTTCACAGAATTTCCCATAAAAGGTTCATAAATACTTTGTCAAATAAGTATATATACCGCGAAATCCATTCTTGAACAAATTGTTACATGGCTTAGGTAATTAGGCATTAAGTAAAACTAAATCAAACCGATTAAACTAACCATATGATTCCATAATTGTACTCATCAATTATTACTGTATTGAGAAATATAATCAAAAGTCGTTTTCGTCGGGAACCAAACTAGTTATATTGAAAGTATTATGAAAGTGTTAGGGTAAAGAAATTTCAAGCTGAAAGGTACAGATAACCGAAAGAATTTTCTCATATCCTTTCTTTTCTCTAATCTTAAGAACTTCAATAAGCAAAATTAATGTAATTTTTATTCAGGATTGAATTTGCCTTCCCTTTTTATGAGCTATTATGAAAAACACTCGAGTGTTTGATTGGTATAAGTGTTACATGGATAATTATGTAATGCAACTAATTATGCAGGGTATAGTACAGGGTGTTTTTTTTAAAGGTATAGAACTTCGAATTGAAATAAAACACAAGAAAATCGTTTTAATGTCCATCAATTTGGCTTTATTGGAAGGATAATTTCATGCCATTAATGTTTAAATATGATTTCGGGCATGTGGCCGCCGCGGCTGGCTCGAATAAAGCCAATTCTACAGGTCCAATTTTCAACCACTTTTTCGAGCATATGGGGCTGTATGTCGGCAATAACGCCAGGAATGTTGGCCTCCAAGTCCTCTAACGTTTCTGGTTTGTTGACGTAGACGAGCGACTTCACATATTCCCAAAGAAAATAATCCAATGGTGTCAAATCACACGATCTTGGTGGCCAATTGACAGGTCCATTCCGCGAAATTATGCGCTCATCGAATGTTTCCTTCAATAAATCGATTGTGACGTGCGCTGTGTGGCATGTAGCGCCGTCTTGTTGGAACCACAACTCATCCACATTCATGCCATCCAATTCGGGAACAAAATAGTCGGTTATCATGGCTCTATACCGGTCTCCATTAACGGTAACTGACTCTCCAGCATTATTTCGGAAGAAGTATGGCCCAATGACTCCACCAGCCCATAGAGCACACCAAACAGTCAGTATTTGTGGTTGTAATGGCGTCTCAAGGATCTCATGTGGATTCTCTTCACTCCAAATGCGGCAATTTTGCTTGTTGACGTAGCCATTCAACCAAAAATGAGCCTCATCACTAAACAAAATTTTGCGATGAAAATCAGCATCGAGATCAATCTCATTTTCGGCCAATACACCAAAATCCCGACGCATTGCATGGTCTCGCGGCTTTAAATCTTGTACAAGCTGGATCTTGTAAGGTCGCAAGCCAAGATCTTTGGGCAAAATCTTCCATAAAGTTGATGGACAAAGCTCCAATTAATGTGCACGGTGGCGAATCGATTCATACGGGTCCTCTTCAACATTTTGCTCTACAGCGGCAATTGTTTCTTCGGTGCGCACTGTTTGACATCTCTGCGGATGCGTATTATCACATAGAGTAAACGTAGTGCGAAAACGACCCATGGTTAACCGAATTAATTGCTCTGATGGACGATTATGTCGACCATAAAATGAACGGAGCTTGCGGTAAACTTCGCGAACTGAACCATTATTTTCGAAATAAATTTGCACGATTTGCAAGCGTTGTTCTTTTGTCAACCTGTTCATGATGAAATGGCAAACCAAACTGAACATAAATGACATTAGAGTTGCCAGATTTGACCACAAAATGCCAGTTTTATCTCTATTCGAAAAACAAACCCCTAAAAAAACACCCATTACTAATGAATTCCTAAGTCATTTTGTTTCTTCATTAAATAAATCAAAAATTGTATAAATAGCAATCAAAATCAGTTCTATTTTAGTCATAAACTCCAAGCTCATACTTCAAAATAGGCGTAGTGTTAAAAAACAAAATTATCGTGTAACAGCAGAACGAATGTCACGTGCTCGCGTGCAGATAGTAACGGCAGAAAAAAATTAACCATATATTATTCAACAAGTAGAGGGTGTTTCTATAGTGCGCTTTAAAAATCTTATCTAAATGTACAAATATTCCTCGCTCTGGTCAATGTCAGTAATGCCAGGATAATAAATGCCTTTTGCACATATGAGAAAAGAAATGTTTCAACTCAAGATGTATAAACTGAAATATTTATGAATTTTCAGAAAATTAAAAAAATTTGAGAGTATAAAAATTCAAAAATATTTCCTTAAAAGGATTTCTTAAAATTCGAGCTTTTTTTTTGTGACGCAATAACTAAACCGGCTCAGATGAAACTCAAAACTTTAAACGGGTTTTTATCGAAATTAATTTTTACAACTCGTTTGACATGGTGTCTCAAGTGGATAATGGAACGATTAACTTAAAATTTGGTGTGAGCCTTTTTTATTATTCCCTCTATGGCTCGGACTAGAATTATGTAAATATTTTTTTTTTTTAATATTTTTAAAAAATTCCAAACTTTGAAAAAGGCCAAAAAAATTGTTTTCTTATTAAGATTTTTTTTTTCAGATGACTAAAAGGGTTGAAATCGTTTCAAGATGAAGGTACCCTTTTTTAAACCCCCCCCCCCCACTCTACCAGCCTGTAATTTTTAAATTTTTATTATTTTTTTTTAATTTTTTTTTGTATTATTGAAATATTAATAAACATATGGATACTAAAAATATTTTTAGTTTTTTTTATTGAATTCAAAAAAACGCCCAAAATGTTTCCTTCCAAAGAAGGGTACTGCCTTAATGCAATAATAATGCAACAATGTTAAAATTGTTTTTTTATACATACGTCATCAAAGCGGAGATTTTCATCAAAGCTGAGATAAAAATAATAAAAAAAAAAACTAGTAAGAAATGATCTTCGACTGGGCCGAAGTTAAAATACCCCCACGGCCGAACTAAAGTATATTCAAAGTCTAAAGCAGTCAATTTGTTTATTTGTAAAAATAGCAAATATTCGCTTTTGTTTTTTGATAAAGTCACTTTGTATGGGATGTGGGTATGGTTTTCACTCGATTTCGTTGAATTTCATACACAGAGTACATGTTATATATCATAGTTCATATGCAAAATTACAAGTCCATATATTAATTTTCGTAGAATTTAAAGAGATTTTATATTTTTGATAAAGTCACTTTGCATGGGAGGTAGGCGTGGTTTTCATCTGATTTAGTTGAATTTCATACTCAGAGTACATGTTATATATCAAAGTATATAAGCAAAATTTCAAATCCTTATATTATTTTTTGTGGAATTCTAAGAGATTTCACCGTTTTGATAAAGTCACTTTGTATGGGAGGTAGGCGTGATTTTCATCTGATTTAGTTGAATTTCATACTCAGAGTATATGTTATATATCGAAGTTTATATGCAAAATTTCAAGTCCTTATATTATTTTTTGTGGAATTCGAAGAGATTTCACCGTTTTGATAAAGTTACTTTGTATGGGAGATAGGCGTGGTTTTCATCCGATTTGGCTCATTTTCGAATTTGACCTTTATTTTTTAGACGCAAGCTTAAATATCGAATTTCGTGATGATAGCTTGAAAATTACGCCCGTAATCGTGACAGACAGACAGACAGACGGACAGACAGACAGACATGGCTAAATCGACTCGGGTGGTGATGCTGATCAAGAATATATACACTTTTCTATACCTGCCACGCCTCCTTATGGGCGTTACAAACGAAGTGACAAAATTAATATACCCCGTTTACGTTTTTTAAACGTAGGGGTATAAAAATACTGTCTCTCAGTGAACTCCTTAAAGTAAACTTAATGTACCACATGTAATAGCAAAAGCAAAAATAAGAATAAAAATTAAAAATTTAATTAAAATTAAAGCAAGTATTAGGACTAGAATTTAGGTAAGAAATAGGACAAGGATTAGAAAAAGAATGATGGCAAGGATTTGGACAAAGACTAGCATTAGGAATAAGATAAGGAGTAGGATATGGAAAAAGTTTATAGCGTGAAACTGGTCAAGAAGACATGGATTGGGATAAGGACTGGGGTAAACACCAATTTAGACACATGTCAGCCAATATTTAAAACAAGATTGGGAAAAGGTTAAGAACGAGAAATGGGACAAGGAATAGAACAAGGACTTGGACACAATGAGGAAAATATTTATGAAGAAGAATAGGAAAAGAAGTGGGAAACGGTCAGGAAGAGGTATTTAAACAAGGATAAGGTCAGGGCATGGATTAAATCAAGATAATTATTAGGACAAGTATAAGAATAAGAATAAGAATAAGAATAAGAATAAGAATAAGAATAAGAATAAGAATAAGAATAAGAATAAGAATAAGAATAAGAATAAGAATAAGAATAAGAATAAGAATAAGAATAAGAATAAGAATAAGAATAAGAATAAGAATAAGAATAAGAATAAGAATAAGAATAAGAATAAGAATAAGAATAAGAATAAGAATAAGAATAAGAATAAGAATAAGAAAAAGAATAAGAATAAGAATAAGAATAAGAATAAGAATAAGAATAAGAATAAGAATAAGAATAAGAATAAGAATAAGAATAAGAATAAGAATAAGAATAAGAATAAGAATAAGAATAAGAATAAGAATAAGAAAAAGAATAAGAATAAGAATAAGAATAAGAATAAGAATAAGAATAAGAATAAGAATAAGAATAAGAATAAGAATAAGAATAAGAATAAGAATAAGGATAAGCACAAGTTTGGGAACAAAGGAAAGGATAGAGAGAATAATAAGGGATAGTGGACACTCAATACATAGGGTATACAGGCATACGGGTATACGGGTGTATCCACTATATAAAAAAAATAAATAAATAAAAAAATTTTGACTTCATTCATAATATAATCATAATATTATCATTCATAAACCCCTATTTATGTCTACCACAAACGCTTTTCTTAATAGATGTAAAAGCAATATTATTTTAAAATTTAATAGGCATATTTGTTTATCTTTCAAAAGAGTTAATTTTTTTTTTATTTTACCTAAGTTTTTGTAACCATTGTAGCCATTGCAATTTAAAAAAAGACACAAATTATGGTCATTGTGATTTAAGAAAACTACGACATCACTTGCTCCTATTTTTGGATGCTATTGCACACATTTGTATTTATCGCATGAAATTTGATCAAAAAGAATGTTGGAAAATTTAGAATGCTGGATGTTCCCGATTTCCAGTCGATTTTCAACCCGAAAAAAATGTTTTTTTTCAACGAACTTTCAGCATTTTGATAATTTGTGGGTATTTATTTTATTGTAGCTCATAACATAGTTAACTTTTATTATTTAACCAAATAATTTAAATTTTATTTTTAATTTGATGTAGTCGGTAAAAATCATGTCGACAGTGAAAAATAATTACATTATACATATATGTATGTATATACTTAAAACAAAAAAAAAAAAAATGATTTTTTAAAATGTTTGGCCAGAAAGACCCCTTATACTATGTTCACTCTAAGGCCGAAAAGCCGCTTTTCGGACAATAATGGCTTTTCAGCTGAAAAGCTACATGATACTAAGTTTTTCGCCATAGAAAAACTATCAAAGGAAAAGCATCTTTTTGTGTGCTTTTCAGAGAAAAACTCTGAAAATCTAGAAAACAACCCTGATTTGAAGTCTGTTTTTTTAAGTAAAGTCAAAATATATTACTAAAATTCAGGTTGTCACTGATATTTGACATTTCGTATGTCTGTTTTTTTTTTATGTGCATACTTGTAGCCAATAGGAGCACCTTATTTTCTGAGAACAATGAAGCAAAACGCAATAATAAGAAACATATGACAAATAAAAAGCTGCTTTTCAAGTGTGAACACCTTTTTTTGAAAAGAGGGTTTTTAGCTGAAAAGCGTCTTTTTGGCCTGTATGTGAACATAGTATTAATAGAAATTTAAATTTAAATTTAATCAGATGTTCAAACATTATATCCTTTGTGAAATTTGAACTGATGTGTACTTAATTTTAACTTAAACTAAAACTTTAATTGATTCTTATTGGAGCTAAACGGAGATTGCAGTGCTACCTTGACAAGCAAATTTTTCATGACCAATTTTGTAATCGATGTAAAAACTCAGATCTAATTACTAAATGTCAGTTAAACTTTTTTCATTATTTCATTTAAATAATTTTAATGAATGTAACACTTTCATTTTTTTAAATGTAGAAAATTACTTGTTTAAAAGCGTATAATTTGAATACGTTATGCTCAAGACACATGTCGGACAAATACCAGCAGTATTTTTAAGGTATTTAGTTTACTGCAATTAAGAAATCAATTCAGATACTAGTCACTGTCGATTTAAAGAAGCTGAAATATCTGCAAAACTATTAATAAAAATTTTTAAACTTGCAGAAAATATTCATAAATGCTGACTTTTGTGATATATCTGTTCATTATAGCAACCATTTTGCAAACTAGGGCAGAACTGAATATGACAGTTAATAACGGTTTGTTCAAAGAATTTATTTAGCTAATCCTCAAAACATTTAAATTTCATTTATCAATCACAGCACAGCTGAGGAAATTTAATGTTGCTCTGAAACAAAACCAGTCCACGATTGCTTCTAGTCATCCCAACCAGTTGCCTGTTTCTTCGAAGCTTAATGTTTCTAGTCATCCCAACCAGTTGCCGGTTTCTTCGAAGCTTAATACTTCGTTAAACGTCACAGACGGTGTAGCCAAGTTCCCGATTCCATATCATGTTTCCATTCAAATGATCACAAATAACCGATATCAGCATCTTTGTGCTGGCACCATCACCAATGAACATTTCGTTCTGACAGCTGCCCACTGCTTTCATAAATCTAAAAACCCCAAACGTATAAGCATCGTGGCGGGGTCGAATAAATTGTCTACTACAAAGGGTCTACGTTATAATGTTTCCAAAATTATCATCCACGATTCTTATGAACCTTTACTAGGCTGGGATATAGCATTGTTAAAAATTCATCCTACATTAGAGTTTGACGGAAAAAAAATTGATAAAGTTAACTTAAATTTCTCAGCTAAGGTCCATGCAGACATGGATACATACATGGTAGGTTGGGGAAAAACTAAAGTGAATGTGAGTCAATATTTAGAACTAGTAAGTTTTCGCACGATTGACAATAAAAAGTGTAAGAAGCGCGGATTTATTCATATTACAAATACCGAGCTGTGCGCTATAAGCTACAAGGGGAGAGGAGCCTGTGATGTGAGTAAAATTTTTCCAACGGCTACTTACTTTGTAACGATTTGATTTTCAGGGTGATTCCGGTGGTCCTTTGCTCAATACTGATTTAAACATACAACTTGGCATATTGTCGTATGGCAGAGAGCCATGCATGAGAGGCAGAATATATGCATTTACCTATATATATCCGTTGGTTGATTGGATTTTTGATCAAATGAGACTATTTCGTTGAGTTGTTAAAATTTTAAGATTATTTTAAATTGCCTAAGAATAGTGTGAGAATGTGTTCATCTGGATATAGAAGGTAGAATCTTTCCAATAGTATTATCCGTATTATTAATTCTTTTATTATCTTAACAATAAGAATTGTGAAGTTTTCTTGAATCATTTATTTTATGAGAAAAAAACTCAATGTGGTTATGTTTTTTATGTGATTCTATACGTATAATTTTGCAGTGTACTTGTTTGTATTATATTAGAACTGTTTTCATACTCAAATGTGTCTTAGCGTTTTCGGAAGTATATACCAATTTTTATTCCTGTATATAAGGTTTGTTTCATATTTATAACGCCACTTCGAAATTTTTGATTGCTTTGTAACAGTTTATTTACAACAAAGACAATGGTCTGCAAATTTGTTCTTTTATGCACAACAACAACGGTACAATAATTATGGCTAGAAATAACGTCACTTCATATAACGCCACTTCAAACTTTCAACTAAATAACAACTAAAACAAAAGCTTTTTTATTAAATTACTGCTCCTTTAACTCTTATAACATCGTAAATACGATTCGGCATACCATTCACTAAGTTTTTTATTATGTTAGGCTCAATTTTACGCCATTCTTCCAAAATAACTGCTTTTAGTTCTTCCACTGTTTCAAATTGTCGGTTATCTTTATATACTCGGCGAACTAAAATTCCCCACAAATTTTCGATGGGGTTGAGATCCAGTGAACGGGCTGGCCATTCGAGTACATCAATTTCATTTGCTTGAAACCAAGCATTTGTCTCACGACTCGTATGGATTGCGGCATTATCTTGCTGGAAAATCCACTCTGTCTCCCTGTTTTCTTCCAAAAACGGAATCAAACTGTTTTCCAGCACACGAGTGTAATCGGAACTTTTTATCCTTGAACTCACAAACTGCGGTTCCAAACATCCTTGTGCTGAAAACGCACCCCACATCATAACATTTGCTCCACCAAAATTTCGTTTTGAGAATTGGAGTGGTTTGCTCCGCAAATCGTGCCAATAATGCCGAAATCCATCTGGACCATCCAGATTCCATTTCTTCTCGCCGGAAAAAATTATCTGAGAATGAAAATCTTAAATATTTCAACTCATTTTAAAATCATTTTTAAACTTACGGATGACCAATTTGTACCCATGTTTCTCCTTGCAAACTCCAAACGTGATCTCTTATTAGCAGCCGTAAGTGCAGGAACACACTTTATGAGTTCACTACGAGTCTGTTTGTACTCATGTAGAACTCGCCATACCGTTGTTCGTGATACTTTATTATTCACAACGCTCCGTAACTGCTTCAAACTGTGGTTTGTTTTGCTTGCAGCTCGTATCAGTTTACGCTCATCGCGGCCAGAAAGCAATTTTTTTCGTCCTGAACGTTTGATTTTTCCATAATTTTCGGGATTAATCAAAAAATTTTGGATCACTCTGTGACTGCGATTGATTCTACGCCCGATTTCTCTTACTCCACATCCCTCTTCTTTTAACACCACGATTTTTCCCTTTTCCTCATTAGTTAGTTGAGTTCCACGGGGCATTTTAATTTTTATTAACTTTCAGCTTATACTACTTGAAAAACAAATGCTACAAAATTTTTAACTTTGCACTTCGAACGCAAACAAACGAATAATTGGAAGTGGCGTCAAAAATATGGGGCAGCATTAAAAATGATTTCTAGCAATACCTATTGTACCGTTATCAGCAGAGAAATACGCACATGCTAGCTTTTGTTGTTGTGCATAGATGACGATAATTGCAAAACATTATCTTCGTTGCAAATAAGATATTATAGAGCAATCGACAATTGCGAAGTGGCGTTAAAAATATGAAACATACCTTCACTCAGAAAAAAATCCTGTAAAAACAACACTTTTTTAACATTTTATCATGTTATTGAAATTCAACACGATCTACTATGTTAATAATTAACACTTTACATGATGATTTTTTAGTGTTAAAAAAACACGATGAACATGCTGTATGAACAGGATAATATTGTAAAACTAACACTTTTAAACTGTTAAAAGAACATGATCAAAATGTTATCTGAACATGATTATATTGTAAATCTAAAAATCTGTTAAAAGAACACGATCAAAATGTTATATGAACAAAATAATATTGTAAAAATAACAGTTTTTAATATTTAATAATTCATCCTTCAATCCCTTGTTTTTGTACTCGCTGATCACACTTTGTCCATTCGGGGTTTTTGTAAGTAGATCGGTCAAACTTAGAACTGGGCGTATATCAAATGCGGTTGTTGGTGGAGCGGAGCAGTTTATATTTTTGCAATCATTCCAATACTCTTCAAGTTTTTTCCGAAATTTTACTTGCAAACCCAACTGAGATATGGGAAAGAGCTCATTAATATCGGCTTCTTCTAAGAGCTTAAATGATTCCAAATCTATTCCGCAATCTGTTAAAGATGGAAATGCAAATGAAAAGCGCAAGACCATGATTAATCAACGAGGTAAGGTTTTTTCTATTTATTTGATTCTTACCGATCAGTCGTTGGTACACGGATTCGTATTGAAGATTGTATTGAATCGTATTGAAGATGGCTTCGGAATTGAAGATTTGAAGAAATTAAATTTTTTAATCGGCTTATTTCGACTTTTTTTTCTTAAAAATTTCAAAATTTTTTCAATGAGCTATTGATGCAATGAGAAAATCTACACTTTGTTCATGTTATTTTTTATCACTGTATAATGTAATGTAAATATTTAAAAAGTGACATCAAGAAATATCATAACATTTTTTCGACCGAAGTTAAAATATCCTCACAGTCGTGTTTATTTATATTCGAGTATTTATATTCGAAGTTGGATGACTTAACTTTGCACGTGAGGTAGGTGAAGTTTTTATTTGATTTTGCTTAATTTCATACTCTAACTTCGCGAATTTTCGATATTCGCTATTCGAAAGATATTTTTAATGATTTTACTATTTAACTTCGTCCCTTTGTATAGGAGGTGTGAGTTGTTGACTCCGCATTTACTGAACGCTTAATTCGAACAGAGGAAGCTTTTGCGAATAGACGAAGAAATTAAGTGAAAGCAACGGAAGATAAACGAACGCCTGGAAGATAACAGGCTGGTCCATACTACCCACCTTTACTCTACCCTTTACGCAGTACTCGTACAATAAGTATTATTGCATATATGTATTCCTTAGACCGTTTTTTATTCGTCTAAATCTCTCCAGTCTCCAATTAGTTTCTCTGTTTCTAAAACTTCAACAGATTTATAGAATTTTTCTAATATTCAGATCTTTTACAAAAAATTCGGCAATAACTTTTCGTCGATCATACAATTTTAGTTTTGAAGTTTTCTTTGAAAAAGTGCTTTATTTTAAATACGTTAAAGGCACATGATTGTATATTTTCTTAAGGAACGTTTTAGTAAAAAAGCACTACATTGGATATTCGCAATAGTAGTCAATAATGGGTTAATACTGAAATATAGCTAAAGTCGAAGCGTTTCAGTTAGTGGAACAAAATACGTTTCTAAAAGTCGTACAAACGTTAGAGAAACTAATACGTAGTTTATATAACGAACAAAGATAAACAACCTGAATGCCAAAAGTCACAAAACAACAAAATGTCTTAACATGGTACGACATATATTAAACTCAATTTTGCTAAGATAAACAAACAGACTGTAAAAAGCGTTAAAGCCTTCCTCTGTAGCACATTCTTTCATTAATATCATCAAATTAACATATAAGTATTATACATACTTCTTTTGTTTGTTTTAATCTAAACGTTCCTTTAAGGGATTAACAAGGCGGCCTTACATGGGGTTGCTTCCTCTATGATAGGTTTACATTGATTCGTTAGGTTATTATTAACTTTTGTGACAAAGCACACTAAAGTAGAAGTTATGAGCTCAAATTATCAAAGAGAAAAGGTACACCCATAGACAAGAATGTAAATTAGGCGACTCCCGTGCAGCCAAAAAGGAAGGGCGCCATAATTTCTTTTTTTATAAAGTACAAGTATAATTTCTTATCGAAATTCAAAGTTTAAAATGCAAACCTGTAAACGTACCTTCTTCGTGTGAAGAACGTGAAATTAAACTGAAATTATGCATATCTTTTCCATAAGCTTAGTTTTGTAGAGCGATAAGAAAATAATTTTGAAAATAGTTTAAATTTTTTAAAATGTCTCCAGATAGTGGTAAGATAGTTCGGCCATTACACTTCGGCCCAATTTTAAGTGTATGAATAGGAAAAATGAATTTATACTAAATCAGAGAAGTTTTCTGTCAATAGTTTATTAATCCAGTTGGAAATCACTCCTTAGAATTTAATAATTAAATTTTATATTGAATAGATACACCAAAATCAGAGTGCACCTGTACTCCAATCTTGGGATGCCCATCCCTAAGTTAATAATATCCGTTAATGTTTTAATATATGTTAATTAAAAAACCTACAACAGATGTTTTTATATTTCTGCTATAAGACTGCAATAGCAGTATCCAATTTTAAAATTCATCTTTCCGACAAGTTCTTTCCATTATCTGTTTGAAGTGTTATGATTCTAAATTGTTTAAATAACATTTTAGACGTCTTTTACAACCTAAGCGAAGATATGATGTGAAAACCTGGAATTTTATTCATTACCAAAAAAATTTAAAAAGCTTAAATTATGTTATTCCTAACATTCATTTGGGTGGCCCGATATTCTTATTCTAATTTTATTGACACAATATTGGGCGCCAAAGCAAATTTGCAAAAATGGTTCGCTGTCGGCAGCCGCACGCCAGAGCATGCCATTTCCACAAACAGCCGATTGCCAATCATCCATCCTCATCGACCATGTATGCTAAATAAAGCCATTTCAGTTGAGGTCCACCAGCAATTAACACAGTAGTCCAAAGATCAAGACCTAAAACAAAAAATCGGACGAAAACAAAACTCCAGAAAGTATGCATTAATTAATTTGCGATGCCTTTGCACCGTTCGTTCATTCACGTCTAGTATGGCTGGAGGCCACACACTTCAATACAACAACGGCCACTGCAAACACAACGAATGATTCATTAAGCCTTCAAGCGTATTCAAGCTGATCAGATTGTTCTTCACACACTCCAGAGAGCCAAATCAATGATTTGCATCAAACAAGTAGCTAAGCAAGGAATTAGGCCTAGTCGAAGGATTCACAATGCATTTCAAAGTGTTATTGGACCCATGAATGAGCAGTATTGTTGGAATTGGTTTAAGAAAGCTGCTTCACTTCTGCAGATACATCTTCACTTAATCGGAATATTTAAATCATTTAGCTGATTAAACTTGCACTGTTCAGCTTGATGATCAAAGTGGCTGTGAATCGGGGTTCCTGTGCAAATAAACAAAACAAAAAAAAAAAACAAAAAAGCGATACAGCGTGTAGGTGTTATTCCAAGGAATTGCGATCAAATGCCACCCATATTTTGGTCACTTTGCATAAAGGAAACCAGTAGCTGTCTGCAAATTTTGCTGTCTCCACAGAGCGCGCTTGTTTTCTTAATTATTTTGAGCTGTTGAAATTGTTTTTCTGTTTTAGTACCGTATGTAGGGTATCCAAGAGAATAAAATTTTTAAATTTGTGAATGTAGTTGGTTTTTTTTTTAATTGATCTGAAGGAATTAAGAATTTGGGATTCCAAAGCTATGAATTTGCTCGAATTTTTTTAATTAATGTTTGTACAAATATTGTTCCCAATAACACAAGGACAAATGAGTCGCTTCATATCAAAGTTGCTTAGTTCAATTTATTTATTTTAAAAATCTGAATAATCTTAACTTAACAGGGTCTATTTAAAAAAAAAATTAAATATCTTAACTGAATTTGAATTGGTGAAAATCAGAAAATGAAAAAACAAGTTTTTTCCCAAACTGACAGCTTCGCATTGTGATCACAAACCAAATTGCGTCCAGTAAAATCGTTTAAAAATGTACTGAAAATCTTTGAAGTAATACAGTTCGACGGTGTTAATAACCTTAAAAAAATGTTAAAAGAATCGTCAGAGTAGAGTCGCTAGGAGCAAAAAACTGTCAATTTTTTCTAGTAATGTTAAAACAAAAAATCAAATTTAAATTTATTTAAAAATTGTGCCTGCCGTGAAGTGAACTTTTTTAATGAAGTACCTTGTGATCAAAAAATATATGCAATTCTTCAATAAAACGTAAACGGTACAATTATTCATAAATACTCATTTTATTTTCTTAAAAGTAATCTTCATTGCAAGCAATCGACACATTCCAACGCTTCCTCCAATCTTGAAAATATTTTTATAGAATGGTTTTGGAATCGCCACGAGTTGTTTCTCCATAATTATGATATTTCTCTATTTTTTTTTATCAGAAAGTACTTTGTGGCGTCCGTGGCGTAGTTGGTTAAAGTGCGTGGCCGCTATGTCAAAGAACCTGGAGACCCAGGTTCGAACCCCAGCAGCGACAGAAAATTATTTGAATTAAAATAATTTTTCTGTACGGCCGCCACCTCTCTGCAGACAATGGCAAACCTCAGAGAGTAATCAAAATGTCATGTAAAGCTTCTTGAGAACGAGAACATTCCGTTCATCGCCGTTCGGAGTCGGCGTTAAGCATGTAGGGCCGGTTCTCGGTCAATTGTGTACAAACCTAATAACACGCACAACACAATTGATCATAAGAACCTGAAATGGCCAGTTATTTATTTTTTTATTTTTTTAGGCTAAAAATAATATATTTATTCTAGTTGTTTTTGAATAGAGCCATTATCTGTAATGAGTCGGGAGGACATTACTTAGTTGTAATGTGAGTATGATATTCTTGGGAGTTAAAAGGATTTCCAGTAATTCAATTCAATGTTTTCCGTCGACCGTCTTTAACAAAAAGGAGGATGGGTTGGCCCTAGATGGCCTAGATTTTATCTTTTCTCTTCAAAATTCGACTTTTTATCGTGGTTCCAAAACACATGTTGAATTGCAAAGATTTCTTTTAAAAAGTGGTATGTAGATGGAGTTTTTTCGAATTTTTTTTATTTTTGCCAGTTTTGGGAAATAAAACAAAATTTTGATGAATTTGTTATTATAAAATCATAAAAAATGGTAAAAAACTCCTTTTGATTACCTGTTGATTTATGTGTAGAAAAAGTGTTAAACATTTCAAAAAGATCGGTCAAGTAGATCTTGAGTTATAATGCTGACGAAAATCAAAAATGACGTTTGCGTGAAAATCGAGTTAAAGTTTTTTATACTCGAACATCCAGTATGTGAGGGCTGGTCGCTTATTTTCGTAAGTTTTGCTCCGATTTACTTGAAATTTTGACACAATACTCTCCACATGTTGTTCATTCATAATAGCTGCGTTCGATTCGCCAGTGCTCAACTCAACTACGAAAAAAACGGCTACTCACTTAGCTGTTACTTACTGCATAGTTGGCAACACTTTTGTTTTTACAGATCACATAAAATCTGCCAATAAATTCATTTTGTACTCACATTACATTTTGACATCTATTACTTTTATCTTATTCCGTACACAAACCAACTAAAAAATAAGAAACTGGCAACGCAACTTTACTCAACTCAACTGATAATTGACCTACTCTATACTCAACTAGCTGTAGACTTTGTTGTTGTTTTCCCATACAAATTTTGAAATAAGCGACATGAATTGAGTATAGGCTGGCGAATCGAACGCAGCTAATAATAAGTTTTAAAACCTTACCCCTCCCCTTTTTATTAATTAATCTTTGCAAAAGATACAATAAAACAGCAAAAATCGTCTTTTCTGCGATTTGTGCTGAAACAAGTTTCTTAAAAAAAAAATGAAAAAGTTGCCTCTGTTTCACACAACACTGTAGGATCATTTATGTTGATCGATTAACAGTTAAATGTGTTGGTTGTACTTAATATAAATGTTGAAAAATTTCGCGTGAGTGAACGAACTCAAAACAAGTGATACCAAAACAAACTTGTACAAACAAATATTTCACGTCGTGAAAACGTCAACAACAAAAACAAAAACAAAAACCAAAACGAAATAAACTAAAATAACAGTCGCAGCGGGTGATTGAAAAACAGTTTAAAGGTTGTAACACTTAACAATAACTCTGACACCAGTGGAGCTGATAGTGTCTGCTGCATTGTCGCCCCAATCATCAACTGCCGATCGACTGTTCGGCTGAATCTGAATAAGGTTTAGGTTTGTGCAGTCACCGCAGCCCACAGTTGGCGGCTTTTTGTCAGTGCCAAGCGATCGCTTGACACCCGCACAGTTGCGGCGAACGACATGCGAAGATCGAAGAAAGCCAGGCAAGCAAAAATATAGGGCTTTCAACAGATCATCTGTTTTTTATTGTTTTGCTTTTATAAATTATGCATCAAGGTTAGTTTGGTTGTATTTTCAATGTGCTTTGAGCTGGGTAACCTTATCACCAGGAGTAGAAAATCACGAATAGCTGTGTGAAGCTCATCACAGGATGCAGCGCGCGGCTTAGAACTGTTTTCTTCTTTACTTGGATAAAATCAAATTCAGTCTTTAGCTTAAATCTTGCAATGTGCTTGTAAGCAATCTCTGCAAATTTCTGCGGAAATTTAACTTGAACGTCGCTGCTTGAACGCCTTTATATCTTCTTTATTCATTGCAATGTGATCGCTTTTTCAGAGAACTAAGCGCTTTTGAAGTGGCATGGAGTGGAGTGAGTGTTGGTGGATTTCAGCGAGAAGTATTGTTCTGTGGCATAACTTTATTACTTTGAAATTTCATGCTGATATTTTGTTACGTCAGAATGGCTTAAACACTCTGGCATGGTTAGATTGAGATGATTAGCTTAGTGTTTTAAGTAGGTCTTCTCTTTTTTGGAATCCTTCTTGGTGTAAAAAAAGTTTTTTAAAAAATAAGGGGAAATGAAGTAAATACGTTCAAACTATTGAAAGCGACACAAATAAAGCCTTATTTTTGATCTATACCGACTTCCAAGCTAAGTATCCTTTGCATGGATTGCTACCTACATGTATGAGTATTATCACTATTATGGCATTTCCTCTGATAGCTCTTGTCATCTTCTAATTTTCCGTATTAAGTGTATACTCCGCTTTCAAAAGAACTGCGTGTGTCCAGTGTCCGTTCTTAAAGGCCTTATTAAATTGGATGCTGTGTTATAACATTGTTACTCTGCAGATTAACTGCCACTATTATGGTTACTCTTTTGAATGAAATAGTTTTTTAACATAATTATTGTCGCATTCTGGCTGACAACTTCTGTCATTCTGAGCGCCATGCAGTCAATTGTATTAACGAGAAGAGCTAAAGGATTGACTTTATTTCCATCATACGCCTTAATTTCAACGTTCTGGCGATCGATATTGATCAGCTTTTTGAGTATGTTTTACTCTGCACATGAATTGAAAATATTTGCATACGAGAATACAATTTAAATTTACCACCAAAGGTGTTGTGCGTTGATTTCAGTGTGAAATAAATTTTTCATTCATAATAAAGTATGATTTAATCAATTCATCGAGAGATCGCGGTATATGTTATCAAATATTGGTCATGCACATCAAGCATGACTTATTTAATTAAACCGCTCTCTAATTAAACAAAAATCGTATACTTCAAATACTTTTTATTTGACATTTATTCCCTTACTTTAAGTATTGAATTGATAATAAAGTTGGCTACTTATTATTTGCAAGACCTTTAAAGGGAACAGATGCAATCCCCGTCAAACATTTTGTTACCATAAAGTGAACAATTCCATTTGAGGCAAACATGCCCACGTAGTGGCCTGTATGGCCCGCGTGGCCCTTCATACAAATTTTTTCTGTCATAATTTTGTCTTTGCGATGAGCCAAAAGCAAAGAACGCCTGCAAAAAACAACAACACAAACCGCACTCATTCAGTGTTCAGCACATTTTCCAGCGAACTTTACAAAAACAAATGCATTTTTTGTTTTGTTTGATTTTTTGTCAAAAACAACGATGAGCAACATTTTGTTTGTTTTTTTGGTTTTTTTAGGCATTGGCCCTCGCTTAAAATTTCTTGGGCCCCACATCATCTCATTTTAAAAAGGGCATCATCTCATTTTAAAAAGTAATGAGACCAGGGACACATGTAACTGGGCGTTTGACGTACATTTAGCGCATTTGTGAACTAATTGTTACCATTTGTTATTTTGTGACCAAATTGTTTATAAACTGTAAACTTCTGGTAAATTTTTGGACATATTTTTTGAAAACGTTTGACGGGATCCTTATTAAGAATTTGGATGGATGTTGTGAAATATATAATACTTAAAGAATCTTAATCTTAAATGGACATACAGGGTTGCCCATATTCGACGGACCCATCTGGCAACGCCATAACTTTTGACAGAGATGTCAGATCGCTTAATGACATACCGCGTTTGAAGCGTCAGTCCAAGCAGATTTTTACCATGGAACAATACACGCCACGCGAGCGCTCTGAAATAGTTGAAATTTACATTCAACAGAAGAAGTCAATTGTGAAAACTCAACGTGCTTTTAAAAACTTAAAAAATGTGAGAAGTGCGCCTTCTAAGAACACCATTAAGCGTTTATACGAAAAATTTTCGACTGGTGAGGCTCTTTCTAATCCGAAGAGGCCAAATAAAAGTCGACCAAGGCGATCGGCCGAGAATATCGCTGCCGTACGAGCCAGTGTTGAGAGGTCCCCAAGAACATCCCAAAAACGCCGTTCTCAGCAGTTGGGCATGGCTCGGTCCACTTTACAACGGATTATTCGCGTTGATTTGCATTTGTTCCCGTACAAAATTCAATTGACGCAAAGATTGTTGCCTGCGGACAAGCCTCGTCGATTGGAATGGGACCAAAGAGTCATCGAAATGGCCGAAGATGACGAGCAATTTTGGAACAAAATTATCATGTCCGATGAAGCCCATTTCACATTGAATGGGACCGTAAATAAGCAAAATTGCCGTATTTACGCCACTGAAAATCCTCAGGAGATTCAAGAAGTCCCTCTTCATGACGAAAAAGTCACAGTTTGGTGCGGCGTTAGTGCGAAAACGGTCATTGGGCCGTTTTTCTTCCAAAATGAAAATGGCCATGCTGTTACCATCAACCAGGAGCGTTATCGCGACATGATGACCAATTTTGTGATGCCAATTATTCGTCGAAAGCGTATGAGGCAGTTCTGGTTTCAACAAGACGGCGCTCCACCGCACACAAGTCGCATAACAATCGATTTTCTGAAGAATTTGTTTCCGGGCCGTTTGATGTCGAAAAGTGGTGATTTGGACTGGCCACCGCGTTCGCCCGATTTGACGCCGCCTGACTTCTTCTTGTGGGGATATTTGAAGTCAAAGGTTTACGTTAACAAGCCAAGGACCGTAGAAGAGCTCAAGGACAACATTCGTGAAGAAATAGCCGCTATTCCGGCCGAAATGTTGGCGAAAACGATGGAAAATGCTGCAAAAAGGGCACAATACGCCAGAGGCGGCCATTTGAGAGATATCATATTCAAAAATTGATGTAAACAAATCTACTTGGAACAAATTAAATGATTAAGATTGCCAACCGCCAAATTTTTATTTTTTTCTTTGATTTTTTTAACAAAAACATGGGTCCGTCGAATATGGGCAACCCTGTAGATCTTTATTTTTTATAAAACTTTTTACATATTTTTGACATTGTATACATATATACAGACATTATATTTTTCTATCTTTTTACTTAATCTTTTTCAATAAAAAAAAACGTTTTTGAAAAAGACATGTTTTTTTTTTTTGATCCGCCATGTAAAATCGACGATCACAAAATCGTGACTGTTGCTTCTTTTTTTTTCTCTTCTATGTAGTATGATAATATAAACGGCCATTGGCAAAAACTTTTGCCGCATAGGCCTCACATTTTATCACGTGAGGGTTAGCATAGTAATTATATAGTTATCAACTGAACCCACCCACTGGCACCGACAGCGTAACCAGATTACAAAAAATAGGTAATTATACAGTAGGGTGCTCAACTACTTCGTTCCATTTAAATCCAAAGAACTGCAAAATATATAAAAACTGATTTCGATGAACATAAGCCCATACCGTCTACAACAGCTCAACAAAATGGAAGTAAAAGTTAAATCAATCATACTATTCGTATCAACTCTTTTTATCGCTGAACTGATACGAAGTCAGTCCGGGACAATAGTGGATCGTAATTAAATTCAACAATTTTTAACAACATGCTCTCAAATCTTATTATTTTAGTTGATGCAGTTTTTGACGAAAAAAATAACTTATCTCAACAAAGAGTTGTAGGCGGATCTAATGTACCTGAAAATGAATACATACCGTATCAGATTTCTATGCAATACCGAACGAAAAGTGGCAGACAACAGCATTTCTGCGGAGGATCTATAATATCACCAAATCGCATACTTACCGCTGCACATTGTGTCAATGGTCAGAATGCTGAGAAGATGTCGGTAGTTGCAGGCATACGTGACCTCAAAGATACTAATGGACAGCGTTCGCAAGTTCTTTCCTACGAAATGCATGAGAACTACGAGGAACTCGTAACTAGTGACATTGCCATATTAAATATCGATCCACCACTGAAATTTGATGACGAGAAAGTGAATAAGATCATTGTTTTGGGTTCTGAAAAAGTTGACGGTGATCAGAGTGTGATTCTCACTGGATGGGGTGCTTTATGGCATATTGGACAAGGTCCGTTTGCTAGATATCCAAACAGATTACAAAAGCTCTCATACAAAACGATTACAAATGAGTCTTGCAAGAAGACTATGACTCAGTTGACAGATACTGAAATTTGCGCACAAGAACGTTTTGGGAAAGGTGCATGTAATGTATGTGTGTGAAAGCAAGACCTTTGCAAGACAGTTCTGCCTTTGAATAAAATAATATATTATTTTTACAGGGCGATTCTGGTGGGCCACTTGTTATGGAAAGTGACGAAGGCGTTCGTCAAGTTGGAATTGTATCTTATGGAACAGCACTTTGTGCATCCAACAGTCCTGATGTCTACACTCGTGTTTCAGTGTTTGAAGACTGGATAAAACAACGAATGACTTAAGTTGTAAAATTTTATACGGAAATAAATTGTTTTGACATGCACCTAGACAGACCTCCTTTCTTATAAGTGTTGTTGGTATAGTTTTGTAAATTCTACCATAAAATAGTGAAGACTATCTATATTACTAATTGCTTGAATTCAGAAAAACTACTACCTATGCAATTTTTATTAAAAGAAAAAAAAAAAACTAAATAAAGCAGATTTTATTTTAAAAAAGTTAAGGGTAACGGATATAAAAACTCTTACCGGTTGAGTTCCAAAACGAGTTTAAGCAAAGCATCAAAATTCACACTGATGCTTTACATAAGCTCGTTTTGGAACTTAGTCACCATTTTATATTTTAAATTTTTATGTAAGCATGTAAATATTATAAAATTGAGACTTAACTGTTTCACTATCTTGAACTCAATGAAATCTTTTAATAGAATGAAATTTTATTTGAAGAAATTAGAGATCTTACCACAGATGAAATATATAATGGATAATCAATGCAGTTGCATAAAAGAGCACGAAATTTTAATATTTTTAAACAAGTACAGTCTGTTCAACAAAAAAGCAAGGGCAATATTTGTTAAAGTATAAAAGATATTTATTAAATTTTTTTTACATTAAAGTATATTTTAAGAGCTACGACGCTATAATTCAGTATACTATGAAATCGCCTCCAGGTTCGGGAATAGCTGCGCATCTTCTTGGCATACTATTGACGAGTTTTGCAGCATATTCAGTGGAAAGGGAACGTCTTTTATATGTATTATTTATTAAAAAGCTGCTTCAAATAGTACACAGGCTTTCCTGCAAGCTTGGTTTTCATAATGCCCCACACATTTTCTATAGGAATAGCATCTATGGATTGTGAGGACCAATCCATTGTGGTAACCCCATTTGCATCCTTCCAGTCACGGCAGAGACGACTTCGATGCTTTGGGTCATTGTCTTCTTGTAGAATGCAATTTTTATTATGTGATCCAAACATCTTCTTGGCTGATGTCAAAAAGCCACGCTTATAAATTTTGGCCATGAAATCCGCATTCAAATTTTGCGTAAAAAGGACTAACTTGCCAAAACCGTGCTTTGAAGAGCATCCACAGACATTGACTTTTACAGGGTGTTTGACGATGCGTTGAATAAATTGTCTATTATTACTTAACTAGACATGCTTCACCGGATATCATGCCCAAAAGGTCGATTCATCAGTAAACATCACAATCGACCAATTACGATTAATATTTTCACTTGCCCAGGTTTTTCGTTTTCTATGTGCTTTGCCGTAGGCAATGGTTTTAAGGTCGAAGAACAAAATTTGACCCCTGCCTCGTTTAAGCGCTGTCTGATTGTGTTGAGGCTAATGTTAATTCCTTTTTTGGAAAGTTTATTTTTAGCTTCCCGCAGCCGTAGAGTGGTATTCTGCTCGAACAACTCGAAGATCACTTTATCCTGCTGACTGGACGTCGCTCTCGATTTTCCGCGATCCGGAAGGTCGTCGACGTTTTTCGATTTTTTGTAACGTTTTACCCACTTCTGAACAAAGCATTCTGACTTTTTCATCGTTTTAGCTTCAGAGGCATATGACATTTTCGGTCCTTTTGGGTGTGTGCATAAAAACACGGCCTCGTACCGCTTCGCGTACACGGAACTCATGTTGTTAAACCCTCCCCAATCAAAAAATCACGTACTACTGAGCTGAAATCTTATTGGCGTCGTAGACAAATAAAAAAAAACGCATTTAGTGAAAGAGAAAGACATAAGTAAATTTTAACCATGAATTATCGCAATTTCTTTTTTGTTGAACGGACTGTAGGTTCAAGCTAAAATCTACTTTTCTAATATGTTTAAGTCCAATAAATCGAAGTCTAAATAAAGTACAATTTTGAAATAAAAAAGATTTTATCTTATTTCTGTTTTTTTTTCAATATATTGAGAAATAGAGCAGATTGAAAGATATGATTGTTTTCTAAATTTCTCAATTTTCTAACGATAATATCGGAAATTGCGGAAATAAAATCGAATATTTAAGTATAGGTTGCTAAAATGAATAGGAAAGTGGTCAACACAGAAATTGTTGATCTCATTGTACCAAATGATTTTGCTTTTGACGTTGAAGCTTTATCTCTTATAATCAATAAGTAGTGTTTTCCAGTTCCTGAAGACCCCATACTTACGACTTAAAAACCAGATTGTGGGAGGACTAGATTTACTGAAACATAACTAACTTCTGATTCGTAATGAAGGCCCCAAAATCACTTAAAGTAGTTAAACAAATTATTTCAGGACGCATAATTTAGGTATTTCATATGGACCAATTGAGAATTCTTATAAATTTATTTCTTGTATTCGATTAAGAAAACTTTCTTTTTTATTTTCTATTTGGTATAATAAACAAAGGAAATAATGTTTAAAAAATTTCAAGACCAATTTTATTTTTTATCTTTTCTAAAATGTTTTATCTTTTCTTTGTCTAATAGGCTCTTGACTTAATTAATAACACTTTTCAACAATAATTCCAATCTAACATAAATGATTTCCTTTTAGGCTTGTGAAATTCTTTCCTTCTTAAGTTTGTGGAAAGTATATTCACATCGGCCAAGTAATAGGCACAAACGTTACAGCCTACAAGGTGAACCTTTTCTAATATATATATCAAATTTCAAATTCTTCAAAAATGATTGGGTCGTTTCAATCTAGATAATTGGAATCAGCCGTTCAAAATACGTCAGAATAATTTACTAAATCACTTAGAGCTTCATATTGTTGAATAGTCTTAATGGTTTTTTTTTTCTATCTTTTAGAAATTTTTTCTTATTTTTTTTTTTTTACTTTTTGTCTATTAAATACTGTTTGTTTCGGAAAAATACAAAATTTTATATTCCATCAAGCCAAAAAGTTTCCATTTAAACTTTGGGCTCGGTTTGCATATCAAATAAATACTTATATTTCAATGATTTTTTTAATTTTTGGATCTTATTAATTTTTTGTTTTGTTTTTTGGATTATATCTATTTTGATTTTTCTTTTGAGCTGTTTAATTCGAAAAAGGCTTAAATTTAATAAAGTATTGTTTTGGTTTTTTCGTTTCTTTAATAAAACTTTCTAACAATAGTAGGTCTTATTGCGCCTGATATAGTTCTAAAATGCCTATAAGTTGTCGCGCCTACAGTCCTATTCTCGAACTAATCAATATTTATATTAAAATCTTTTATTTTTTACCAGAATCAACTTAATTGCTTTAGAACATTGTTCTTTTGAAAAAATATCCATAATTAAATGAAACCAGCATTACTTCGGCCTTAACTATTGAGAACTCGCGTTATTTCAATAACACAATTATATTCAATGATGATAAGACCCACGGCCATGATAATTGGCGATGAAAACTTAATTAGAATGATACATATAAATCGGCTATATAAGCTTGAATTGGCATAAATAGAAATAATTGAAGAGCAACCATGTTAGGCTTTAATCTTCTAACCATTACATACGCTATAATAATAAGTTCTGCACATTGCAGAAAGGAACGTAAGTCAATTTAACATTTTAAATTTTCCAACTTTTTTTAAACGTATAAATACATCTTGTAGTATTCAAACTCAACAACCTGCCTACACCCAGTAATCTAACTCAGCGCATAGTGGGTGGCACTAATGTGCCTCCAGGACAGTATATTCCTTACCAAATATCTATGCAGTACCTTACCAAAGATGGTCAGCAACACTTTTGCGGTGGATCAATTTTAACACCGAATCGCATACTTACCGCGGCGCATTGCTGTGATGGCCTCAATGCTAAACGCATGTCAGTTGTTGCTGGAATCAGGGACTTGAACGACAGCAGTGGACAACGTTCATTCGTACAATCCTACGAAATACATGAAAACTACAAAAAATTAGAGACCTGTGACATTGCTATACTTAATATAGACCCACCATTGCAGTTCGACGATCAGCGTGTTGACGCAATTGACGTTCGTGGCACTGAACGGGTTGGTGCCGGTCATGCGGTTACCTTAACGGGTTGGGGCTTGCGCCTGCCAGTACCATTTCCATTTCTTTTTGACAGTATAAATTATCCTACAATTCTACAGAGAATGACTTATACTACAATAACAAATGAGGAGTGCAAAGAAAGTGGAATGGATCAGTTGACGGATACTGAAATTTGTGCTAAGGGAAGATTCTTCAAAGGGGCTTGTTCGGTATGTATTCCTATTTGAAAATATCTTGGGAAACATAGCAAATTTTTTATACATGTCGTGGCTTTAGGGTGATTCCGGAGGACCGTTAGTGATGTCTACTGCCACTGGTCTGAAGCAGGTTGGCATTGTTTCCTATGGACTGATAATTTGTGGTATTTTCGATGTTCCTGATGTTTATACGCGTGTTTCAATGTTCGATGAATGGATACAAGAGCGGTTGAACACAACCAATGAATCTATTTAAGTTATCATTGCATAATAAAAACAAAAAAAAATATTTGGCTAACATTTCATGAAAAACTAGCTTAAATTTAAATATAATTTTGTAGCTTTGTGTATAACCTGCATTCGAATTGGATTTATTCTGTTTAGTAGATTTATACACTTTTTGTGATTTAACCAAATATCCTGGTTTCGTAAAGGAAATGGTTTTGGTAGCAAGCTTGTCAATTCCAAGCAATTGCGCTCCCTTTGCAAGTACAGAAACTACCCTCTTAAAAACGCCGGCAGTGGCAGTTTAAAACGATTGCGGACAATTTAATAACATGGTTCATAAAATAAGTAGATATTTTATGACTTCATGAATATGAGTTGCTTTCGTTTTTTTTTTTTCAACAAGAGTAATCCTCGAAAGGTTAAAATTTTTCATGTTTCATAAAACGAATGTGTTTAAAAGTTGGCTTTTACTTAAGGATTGATTCATCCTAAGACTAGAATGCTTCTGTGCCCTTTCAATGAAAATAATTCAACTCAAGAAGTTACTGCATCTCGCTATTTTATTTATTTTTTGCATTTTGGATGTCCATGACTGATTTGGATAAAAATAAATAAAATAAATGCTCTTTCTTTTATATTCTAAATTCTTTTACCAAAGTGTTTTTTTTTTTACTCGGCCGGCTCAGCGGGTGCATTCTCAGCTGGAGCAGCAGCTGGCTCGGCAGCCACTTCTGGCTCTGGAGCATGTTCTGCAGCAACCGCTGGTTCCGGTTCAGGTTCGGGAGCTTCAGGTTCCTGCGTTGGCGCAGGCTCTGAAGCTGGTGCTGGAGCTGGTTCGTGTGCTGGTGTGGCTACTGGAGGAACATCTACATCTGCTTCAGCAACGACTGCAGGTTCCTCACCCGTTATAGGCGGCTATATCAGATATACGTATTTTCAAGAATTATACCTAGCAAGAATTTTTGAACTTACAGCCAAGTGTTCCATGGAAGTTTTTTCCATAGCATCTGCATCTTCAGCCTTAAAGAAACATTTACCAGCACTATTAGTTGGCCAAAAACAATGATTTCAACATACTAACCGCAGTTTGTCCAACTTTCGAATTAGGATCCAAAGATAACTCAGACTTTGGCGTGCATACGTCTTCTTGAGGCTGTCAAAAAAGGGAAAATCCTGAATTTATGTGTTTTGTCAATATTCTTTGTACATGATATGGCAGTTGATATTCTTGTATGCAAGCCACCCTTTAAATCAAAGTAAATTCAAAAAAGAGACTTACCTCACTAACTTCCTCACTAAAAGGTCCAGTTCGGAAGAGGTTCTGTGAATACAATAGTTATAATTAAACACATCAAATATCGTGTTCAAGATTACCTGGATGGTACATTCTGCTTCTTCGAACTTTTGTGTCTCGACGAGTACCTTAATAGAGCGAGTTTTAAGTTTTTTCATTTAAAATACAAAAGGTGCGCTTAACATGTATTACCTCTTTAGGCTTCTCTAGATCTAATGAACGTCGGACTTTGAAGCCTCTGTAAACTGACTAAAACAAAATAAGAAAATAAATAATGTATTGGGCCATCAATAAAAATTAGAATTTAAAGGAAGCTACTGGGACATGTCACGAGAAGCGTATAAACCAGATAGTTGTATTCTTTCGATTTGTATCTTTCTGAATATCCCTCCAAATGATTATTTTCAATCGAAATAATTCATTAATTCAATAATATTTTTAATAACCAACTCTGCATTTGCTTAAATTAAGAAAATATTTTCTTAATTCAAGTCTTGTTGCAGGTTCTGGAATCACGTATTTTATTCTTGTTCCAATCAATAATTTATTTTACAAAATTTACTCAATATTAAAAATAAATGAGCATTATAAAATTTTTTCTTAATGTTAGTCTTTAGTGCTTGATTTGAGCAAATAAGGCTTAATTTTAAATTTTTTTAGATCAAGCAAAATATATGCTTAATATAAGAAAAGTATTTCTCTCCGTGTAAATAGACAAGAATTAAGTCGAATCTTACCTGAATTCTCACTGCAGCCTTTGTCTGTATTTCAAATTCCATACGTTTTGCCTCACGATTTCTAAAGTATTCGTACAGAGCTTCAGTGCCCTCGCTGGCCTAATAGAAGAGTTTTCTTAATGATGATATCCCGAACGATAAGACTTTTTGGTTTACCTCAGCAGCGGTCATATAAGCCTTTACGAAGCGATTGTAAGCTTCTTCAATAAGGGGCTGCGATATTTGAAGATCCTTTTGTGACATTTTACATTTCTTAATAAGCTCGTCCAGGATGTCAATCTCATCGAACTTCACCATCTCCTTATCCATGCGATGTTCACAACGATACTTTTCCAGAAAACGCTTAAAGCTTTCCTCCATGATAACAGCCATTTCGCTGGCAGTTGATTTGGGTATGTCGCAAATGCACAAGTCAGCAATTATTTCGTCGACCTGTTTGAGTGCATCATCGATGATATATTTTGCAACTATTGAAAAGTTGAGTCAAGTCAAGTATGCATAAAATAGAGGTTCTACCTACCGCGAGCCTTCTGGCGTGTTACAAGTATGGAATGCAAATAGTCGATGACGAATTGACAGAGGCACTCTGTGTTTGGCTGACAACGTAGTACTTCACGCGTTATGTCCGAAAGTAGCTCTGGTAGTCCATCCGGCACATTTATCATCTGTCCACGTACTTTGCCGCGCTGTATAAGATAATTCATAGTTAAATAAAGATTTTAAATTTAAAGTTTGCTAAATAAACAAATTGACGGGTTTAAACTGTTAAAAGTCTTGCTGTTGAAAGATAAATATATATATTTATATATATATATATTTTTTTTTTGTTTTTTGATGTTTATTTTGTTGTCATTATTTTGAAAACTGTTTCAAAAGAGTAAAATGCCCTAGAAAATATTTTCGTTATTATTCAACAGTAACTCTTTATTACTTAACAGTAACATTGAAAAGACGAGTGAGTTACGAGTATTTAGTAATTTGGTAAAAACGACAATGATTTTATAAATTTATGACATACTTGTTGTCTTGTTGGTAACAACTAACATCCGTTTTCATAAAAATATCTTAAACTAGCTTTGAAACGTTCAATAGTTAAAAAGCCTTTTAATGTTAAAAAATGTTTAATGTTAAACATGTAGCTGCTCTGTAGTTAACATAAGAACACTTCAATTTGAAGTGGGAAGAGTGTAAATGATGGTTTGTGTATTTGGTAAATTCAATGCCTTGATTTATTTTACACAATTTCGTCAAAATTTTGATACTTAACCCTCATCGGGTTAGGATGGGCCTTTCAGGCTCTCGTTCAAGTTTATTGATTGAACTCATTACTCATTACTTTCGATATCAAAATGTGATAAACATGAATTCTTCAGTTGAAATGTCTATTTAAATAATATTTTACCTAAATGAAGACTGTACAATAAAAATGATATATCAAGTTAACATTGACCGGATATGTTAGCAAAATATTTTAACTCGATGAGGATTAAACATTTCTTTGCACTGAAGAAATTGCCATTTTATCGTCTATTTTTTTAAATGTTTTTAAATATTTTGAGAAATTTTCTTTTTTTGGAATTATTTTAAAATATTTTTAAATGTTTTGACATATTTTGCAATTGTTTGAAATAATTGAAATCAGGGACCGTAACTGTTATGACTTTTTTAAAAAAAGTCAATAAATAACAGTTAAATTTTGACTTATATCTTTTCGGTCAAAAATAAAAGTTAAAATATGACTTTTATTTTTCCGGTCAAAAATAACAGTTAAAATTTGACTTTTATTTTTTTGGTCAAAAATATAAGTTAAAATTGGACTTTTATTTTTCCGGTCAAAAATAACAGTTAAAATTTGACTTTTATTTTTTTGGTCAAAAATATAAGTTAATATTTGACTTTTATTTTTTCGGTCAAAAACAGCAGTTAAAATTTTACTTTTATTTTTTCGGTCAAAAATAACAGTTAAATATGACTTTTATTTTTTAGTTTTAAGTTTTATTTTTTATTTTATTTTTTCTATTAAAAATAAAGGTACACAATTTGACAGTGACATCCTATATTAATTACTTGCTTACCCGGCACACGTTGTTTTGCAGCCTAAATTTATTTGTCGTGCTCTTTTTGCGATTTTTCGCTTGTTTGAAAAGGATTTTTATTAATATTTAATTATTATACTGTGCAACACAACTTTCTCAACAAAACGATGAAAGTTTCTTTTCTTCACTTGAAGACGAAAACTAGATGGGGAAAAAATTTTCGGCGTCCTTGTTTATAGTTATTAGTTATAAATAGTATATAATAGTATATATTTGGCCCACCCTGTATAAGTATTTTACATATTTCATTGAGCAAGGATAGGGTATAGAACAGCAAGTAACTCGGGTATGATTTGAGTATCCGATTTCTGTCCGTTACTCATTTCAGTTCACTGATGTTCTCTGATGATCATTTCAGTTCACAACAGTGACAGGGAACGCAAGGTGCAGTGATAAGCCAGACAAAGGCAGATAAGAGTAGAGTCAAATTTTAACTGTTATTTTTGACCGAAAAAATAAAAGTCAAATTTCAACTGTTATTTTTGACCAAAAAAAAAATCGGTCAAAAATAACTATTATTTTTTTACTTTTTTTAAAATATCATTCTAATATCATTTTAAGTAATTTGATACATTTTTGACAATATTTGTGCTCCTGTTTCATCAGGTTTTGATTTGGTTCACTGGAAAATTTTTTCTTATAGTTGAAAGAAATTTTTCAAATTCATTGCAGTTCCTTATGTTATAAATTCATCAAATAACGCCATAGTTCTCCATCGAGCTTAGATCCACAGCAATAAAAATTATTTCCCAAAAATGTTTGCATTTGCGTGAAAATTATTTTATGAGCGTTATTCCTACTACTTCATTTATACGAATATTCTATAATCCCTTTTGCGAACCTTTTAATTTACATTTACAACCTTAAAAGAATTTTAATGCCTGCTATTCTCTTTTGTTCTGAACTAGGCTATGAACAGCAATAAAATCTCGTGGTGACTCACAAGCAGAGTGCGCTTACGACAACTTCGAATTTGCAATTTGTTCCTAAAAATATTGAGTATGTAAAAAGTTGAATGCTTAACAAAATAGATGGCGCTTAATACAAAGCTAAGTGAGCTGTGTACTAAATAGTTTTGCAAGCTCTGTGCCTTATATTCCACAAGCGGTTGTTGTCTGCACTTATCACTTAGATTTTGAGAGTGAATTGTTGATGTTTGACTTGATAGATGTCACCACAAATTGGTTTATAAGAAACAGCTGATTTGTCAACATTTAAGAGACGTGTCATTGCAACATAAAAACAATTGTTAAAGCAATTGCAGTCCAAACGTAGATGTTTCCAATCTTAAGTGTTAACAAATATATTTAGAAAGCAGCTATATTTTGCAGCAAAATGTCAGCAGCTAACTTAATCAATTTAAATGTAGACACTTTATTTGAACAGCACAGTGTGCCCGAAATCGACATTGTACAGAAGAAAATTCAGACAGTGGTTGAAAATAAGCGCGAGGAGCTGCGAACTATGGTTGGGTAAGTTCACATATAATAAGCCTTAGATACAGCTGATTCTCATGTCAATATTAACAATTTATAGTGAACGTTATCGTGATCTGCTTAAAGCGGCTGACACTATAGCAACAATGCAAGAATCCTCCAGCACACTCATCACCCAAGTGGAGTGCATCAGCAAAAATTGCCGCAGTCTCAACGAGCAGCAACTCATTGGCTTCAAGACAACCGACGCCACAAATATACTGCGCACACGTTCAGCGGACAAGCAGCAGAGTAACTACTTCAGCACTATGGTGCAAATTAAACTTTTAACAGCTCTGCCAGAGCTGATCTGGTCGAACATTGATCAGGAACATTTCTTTACCGCAACCGAACTATTCATTTTTAGTCGTCATGTCAGCACTGGACTGCAGCTTAACGTGAACAATCCGCTTATGCACGCGCTTCCCGTGGCCAAGAAGCAGTGGGAGATACTTAAGCCCTTTCATGTCACCATCAAACAATGCGTGCTTGCTGTATTGGAACGCGAGGAACTATGCCCGGCTAAAGCAGCGGATTGTCTGCTGAGCTTGCTGTTGCTTGAGAAAAGTACTTTCAACGGAGTGTTAAAAACGTTCCTGCATCTACGCAGTGCAGCATTCTTAAGTAGCTTGACTGATGCAACACGTGCTGAGGTGGCAAAGAGGCGTGTAAAGGAACGCATACTGACTAGTTTAAAAGTTCTATACGGAACCATTGATCTAATCAATAAATGTTTCTTAGGTACGAATACAAACAGACACTCTATCGCATAACAAATGTACTTTTGCATCTTCCCAACTAACCTTAACCAAAGCGTTAAATTTAAGTTTTTTGAAACACTCTTGGTTTTGGTTATTAATTAGCTGCTGAAACATTAAATTTATTAATTTTATTTTTCAGAGAACGGACTTCTATTCCAAAAACTCACCGAGCACTCGGAGTCAAGTACACCACCCAGCATTTTGTTAATGGATAGTAATGACAGACAGTTTTCATACATGTTGCCAGAGATAATCGCAAATTTCAGGCCCAAATTCGAAACACAATCATTGGATGAAGAGCAACTGCGCGATGCTATTCACAATTGGATGGCAGACATCACACGTATAGCTAGTATCCAATTACAACAACTCTTCAACTTGGTCTCTACAATGAGCACCATTCAGGAGCTTAAAAACGATGCTGTCGCCTGGCAACAAGCTGAAAACTTTGCTATTTTAGCCCATAAATATAGTGTCTCCAAGTCGTTGAATTTCTATGAAACGACATATTTACCGCTTATCAATCAACGTGTGCGCGACATTATACGTGACAGTTGGGTAAAGGCAATGGATGACACTTGGTTAGCTTTGCAGAGTGCGCTGCAGTCAACATGTAATGATAACGGACTACAGCCCGAATCACAAGTTCAGCAGTTGTGGAAGGATAATGCTGGCGATTTGCCGTTGAGCTTAGCAATTGCCTTGAGTGAAGATCGCAAAGTTAAAAAGTTGGTGATGAAAATAAATGGCTACGACGACACAATTATTGCGATCTGTTGCAACTTCGATAAACAATTGGCCGATATTGTAGCAGAACTTAATGTCTTGTTGGAAGAGCAAGCCACAAAAACCGAAGATAAACAAGCCTTGATAGAGTTTCTGCGCGACATAGCGCAGAACCAATTAACAGAGTTTATTACTAAAGTAAAGAGTGAGAACTTGTTGGAAAGTCAGCGCCAAGCTCTTCTACTGGTTGTCCGTCTTTTAGCTGCACTTGTGGAGCTATGTCCAAATCTAAAGATCTGTTTCTGCCAACAAAGCAGCTGGCGACAGCATGTTGGACAGATGACTCTCAGTGCATCTGATGCCTGGCAACGTATGTATCACCTAATAGAGGAGGAAATAATGCAGTTTTGGGTTCAAATAATAAATGGCATTCTAGAAGAAAATCCTTGTTCGCACTACATGCGAGACCAAATCGCACACGACACTATTCTGGAGGATTTCGCAGTAAGTTTCAATAAAACTCATGCAATTTCAAGTTGTTGTACTACGTATTTTCATTTTTAGAATTGGGACACTATCACACTCGAACAGAAGGACGAGCAGGATAATGTTGTGCATTCTAGCTTCCGCATTCCTAATCAGCCACGCATTTCGGTGCAATCGTATTTTTTCCAAGTTGTGCGCTCAATAAACCACAGTATTCCACAAACTCTGCCGCCGCAAGTTTTGAAAACTTTCAACAATCAGCTACTTCTTCAAATATTAACGTATTATGAGTCACTCACCGCCTCCAGTCAAAATGTGGCACTTCAGTTGTACTTTGATCTTAAATTCATATTTAATATTTTTGCTGTGACTCGTGATAATCGCATTGTTTTCGAACGGTTTCAAGCTTTGATTAGTAAGCTTAAAGAAAGCATTGATCCGTTTGACTTTGAGCTTTTCGATGAACATCTCTCTACTAACATTAAGCGATCTGTCTCCAAAGTCAGCTGTCAATTGGGCGTTTTGGTACCGAATAACACAGCTGTGGCCGCCACTGCTGTGCCTATTACACAGGAACGAGATCCGAATGTTTTATGCTTGAGTTCAAATGGTTCAACTTCAATCTGGTTCCCACTATTGCCGATAATAGAATCCGGTACTGGAAGTGATAGAAGTCAAGGTGCAGAACGCAGATTTGCCACGCAAACTGATTCAGAAAAGGTATGTCTTTTAATCTATGTGGGTAAAGGAGTAGAGCTGCTTGCTTGCAATATTTTACCAAATTATAAGTATTTATTACATACATTTTTTTTTATTCGGTTTTATTTTCTCTTTATTCTTCTTCTTTCTTTCTTGTATTTCTTTGTATTTTAGGACAACCAGTCCTTTGAACAATAAGATTTTTCAGTTAATTATGTTTTCGGTGTTCTTACCCCAACTATTGATGAGTATTATTTTCGATATTGAAGCAACTATGTTAAGACAATATTTAAAAAAATATGAAAATAACGAAATTTTAAAAAAATCGTCTGCTTTAATATGTTGTAAGATATTTTTATTTAATGGCATGAATTATTTAAATAAGCATGAATTTTAAAAGTTGTTGTTATCGAGTTCAAGTTTTATTGCAGTTCAAATTGAATTTTTTTTTTTGCCTTTTTACTTAGTAGTAACACTTATTTTACTGTGCTGCAAAAAATATCACACCTCGCTGAGGAGCAGCAAAAAAAGTTCCAAAAATGTTATTCAGAGAATAGAAGAAATCATTTTCACCGCAATACTTCTTTATCTATTCCACTTAAACTGTTCTGGAATTTCCGTATGTTATCCAAAAGTCTCTACAAAAAAAAAAACAAAAAAAAGTTATTAACGTATTAATTGAAAATTCAAATTGTTACTTGTTATACCACCACGTGTAAAAAACGAAAAAGCGGTGTTAATGTTGCCACTTCGTTTGTAACGCCCATAAGGAGGCATGGTAGGTGTAGAAAAGTATATATATATATCGGTGGAGCCCAAGACATTTTAAACGCGGGCCAATGCTTCAAAAACTAAAAACCAAACACAAAATGTTGCTCATCGTTGTTTTTGTCAGAAAATCAAACAAAACAAAAAACGATTACAATGCAATAAAGTCACGTGTAATAAAGTACACTGCCAATGCACTGCGACAAGACTTAATTTCTATTACAATGACAATGCTTGCATGAAAAATTACTCGACATACAAGTTACGGGACAATTAGCATCGACATCATCGACATCATCGAGTGTGCGTTTTTTATTTTGGTTTTGCATGCATTTGTTTTTGTAAACTTCGCTGGCAAACGTGCTGAACACTGAAGGAGTGCGGTTTGTGTTGTTGTTTTTTGCAGGCGTTCTTTGGTTTTGGTTCATCGCAAAGACAAAATTAAGATAGAAAAAATTTGTATGAAGGGCCACGCGGACCATACGGGCCACTACGTGGGCGTGTTTGATATATTTTCTTGATCAGCATCACCACCCGAGTTGATTTACCCAGCGGTAAAATGCATTCGAATTTTGCAACTGATCCGAATGTTTCCTATAATTGCCTTCACACAATTATTTTTATTTTGTCGAACATCTAATTGTTAGCGGTCATGCCCAGCGGTAAAATGCATTCGAATTTTGCAACTGATCCGAATGTTTCCTATAATTGCCTTCACACAATTATTTTTATTTTGTCGAACATCTAATTGTTAGCGGTCATGTATGTGAGTCAGGATGAGCAAAGAATTCAAGCAAAGCATAAACTGAAGAGCACCCAGCTAGACAGCTCTAACGTAGTTGCAAACACAATGAAACAAAATTTGGTGTTCACTAACACACTCTTACATTTTGATGTCATGTTAAACAAGTCACGCAAGAAAATAATAGCCTAAAATATAGAACTTTAATAATAGTGGCCGTGGCGCAGAGGGTAGAATATGCGTCTTATATGACCGAAGACCGAGGTTCAAATATCACCCGACAGAAAGTTTTACAATTGTGTTTAATTAATAAAATAATGTTCGAAAGTGAAAATGATTAAAAATATACATATGTAATAATAACCTTCTTTCTAAAGAAAAGTAAGTTCTCCTTGCTACAGTAAAAAATAATAACATTATTTTTTGTTTTATTTTTTTAGTTTCTTTAAATGTTTTGCTTAAATTTATCTTTTGTACATACTACCCATTAATAAAAATAGAAAAACAACATTTCTTAACAAAATTACAAAAAAAAAAAAAAAATTGGCTTTATTTGGTCAAGGGTTTGAACCCGAGCGTGTTTGCCTTAAAGGCCAGCGCTCTAACCACTACACTATGGTGGGAGGTTTTTGGCGCACGCTAACTTCGTAGTTCAGTAAACAGCTGAGTTTGTTATTAAATTCTTTACGGAATTCGTAATAAGTGTGAGCAGAGCACCTATAGCTTTTTTTAATTGATAAAACATGCGTGGCAGACAGGGATGCACGGTCACACGTATAGGAAAAAGGACCGATCGTACCCTCACTTACAATGTTTCCATTTAGGATCTATCTGTGTGACTATGACAAGCCTTTGTAAATGTAAATAGAATTTCGATACAGGATTAGGATGTATCCGACATACATTGTATGGGAGAGATGACATATCTTGTCATGGGTCGTTTTACCACTGGGTAGTCATGTCTGTTTGTCCATCTCTCTGTCTGTGATCACGATTACAGCCATGATTTTTAAGCTATCATCACGAATACGATATTAAAGGTTGTATCAAAAAATAAAGATCAAGATTCAAAAATGAGCCAAATCAGATGTAAATTACGCCTACCTCCCATACATAGTGACTTTATCAAAAAGATGAAATCTCTTTAAATTCAACAAAAATTATTATATGGACTTGAAATATTGCAAATGAGCTGTGCTATTTAATATGCACTCTGAGTATTAAATTCAACCAAATCGGATGAAAACCACGCCTACCTCCCATACAAAGTGACTTTATCAAAAAATAAAAGCGAATATTTTCCATTAAAACTATGATAAAAATATTTTTACAGATAACAATTTTATTGTCTGCTTATGACTTTGAATATACAGTGAGGCCTCGATTTTCCGTGATTCGATTAACCGGCAACATCAATCATCCGTGAAAGAAAAAGACAAGTTTTTTTTTTTGCTTCGATTTAAATTTTTTTTTTGCATCGTTTAACCGTGATTACCTCTAGTATCCGGGATTATAAGCACAATTGTTTTTTCGATTTCTTTCATTGCATGATTTTTTTTAAAAAATTACTTAACAATAAATTCTTATGCTTGCTTTTTTCTGGCAAAATACTTTTTTTTTCTTATATTATTTAAACATGTACATTAAATGCTTGAATTTGTTACTGTAAAACTATGTAGAACAATATTCCTTTATTAATTAAAAAAAAATATATAAAAAAAACTCCTAAAATTTGTTACTCAATTAACCGGGAAAATCGATTATCCAGAATGCTTCTGGTCCCGACCATTACGGATAATCGAGGCCTCACTGTATTTCAATAAAAATGTGAGGTTTCAATAGTCAATATAGTTCAATAAAAATTTGTTCAAAATTAATAAAGTAAAATTTTTACAATTAATTAAATTCAAAGGCAAGACAATAATTAAAAAATATTTCGAATTATATTATAAACAATACAAAAAAAGTAAAAATACAAAACAAAATAATGTTGTTTTAATCCAAAACAGCTACAAACAATTATTTTGTGAAATGCTATTCCTTCAGTTAATGTTAATGAAGTTCTTTAACACGGCTTGTGGGTGGAGTGAAATGGTAGAAATCGTCACGTAACAGTGTGTGTACAGAGCAGACCAAAGAGCATAAATTATAAATTGAGTATTTTTATACCACATCAAGAACAGCTTTGAGTGAGATTTTCTAATTCTAATTCTAATTCTAATAACAATTGATTATAGATTGTTCTTATATACTCAGAATTTTGAAATATTTGATAGCGTAGAAGTTATTCGATAAGAAACTGGCTTAAATCGCAGTTTTTAGAAAAATTCAGCGCTTTTTTCCATTTGCTGTCTTCACAGTACAAGATATGTGAACAGGATGTATGGACAAAAAAAAAGAAGATTTTTCCGATTGCAACAAAAAAATCAGCGGCCACATGCATCTAAGATCAATACTTTTGTCCTAAAATTAATGTTTTAGTGAAAAATTAAAAAACTTCTTACAAGCAGTTCGTTTGTTAAATGGCTTCAACGCTGTCGTTGCTTGCAGCTCACATAATGTTGCTTTAGTTTAGCCACAAAATGCAGCTCACTGTTGTAGCGAGTTTTAAAGCTGAGCGTTGTTAATGTGTGTGTGCTTTTGTTTTAAATCATACATGCTTTTATTTCTTTATTGCAATTAAAATTTAAGAAATGGAAACTGCAAATGTGTTAAATACAGATTTTTAGTAAAGTAAGTTAATAAGTGAACAAGTAAATAGTTTGTTAAAAGTATTAAGTGTTTACATTCGTTATTATTTTTGTTGTTATGAAGAGTAAGGAACTTCGTTCTTGATAGGGGTCCCCTGACCGCACTCTTCTTTTTTAATATGTCATGTGTTCTTAACTGTTTGTTATTAGTTTCATTGAATACTTTTATAAATAACAGCAACCTCTCCTCATCTCTGTATTAAATAAATATTTTCCTTTATCTAATTTCTCTTTTTTTTTTTCTTTTCCAACAACCACCGCTTAGCAAACAACACCAACACGCAAACCAGCATCTAATACAAGGAAAAGTGAAACGGCAAAATCAAAATCAGGAGCTGCGGCCTTTTTTGGAGCTATGTCCCAAGAGTGGTTTCGGTAGACCAACGAGGTGAAGCACACAAAAAAATGCTGCAATTAAAATTAGATTAAATTAAACCGTAGAACTATGTAATAAGCAACCTTGTGGGAACATTTAAAAAAATTAACTACAGCGATTTATATTAATCATGCAAAATGAGAAAATATCTCTGTTATTCTTGTGATTTCTTTTTATTATTTTCTTTGAATGCGTAAATATTTGGTTAAAATTATCGAAAAAAAGCTGACTGCTTGTTTTCACAATGAAAATCCTTCTCAACAATTAGTAAAATATTCTTAAAAAATACATTAAATTGCATATTATACATACATTGATTTTTATGATATTTGTTTATGAGTATTTGTATGAAATAAAATTTAAAACAGAAAATTCATTCCGGTACTATTTTTTGCCACCTTTCTTGCCACCACCACCAGAAGCGGATTTCTGTTCTTGTCCTTTTTTACCACCACCGCCCTTATCACCGCCGCCTCCTTTATCACTAGAACCTTTGTTTTTACTGGCTCCTTTATCTGTGGAGGCTGCTGGGGCAGCTGCTTTTTTCTATTAAGCAAAAAGAAAGAGAAGAAAATATATTTATTTAAAATATCTCACAAATTGCATAGATGAGTTGATAAACTTTAACCGGTTTTAATTGGTAGTGAAATGGTTATATAATGATGGAACGCACTTACTTTTAAACAAAATAAACTTGCATAACACAAATATTGCTTACATTTCCACCACCACCACCACCTCCACCGCCCTTATTTTTACCCATATTTAATATTAAACTATATTTTACAATTAAGAAAATATTACTAGTTAAAAACGTTTCCACAAACGTGTCGTTATAAGAAAAATGCAAAACTAAAATGTAATTGCAGAGGAAAAAAAAAACATCTATAGAATGCACATTTTCAAGAGCAGAAGAAATGCAAAAATAAATTTCAAAAAGAAAACGCTAAAAATGAACTAAAAATAGGGGAAAAATTGAGGTACCGCATTTCTTGCCGTAAACAAATATTGAACTTGTTTATGTTTCAATACGCTATACATGAAGAGGAAGTATTATAAATGGGACACACTCTTTTCTATCTAAGAAAGCTTATTTCATCGAAGAAATTTTAGTTTTTAAGATAGAAAGACCATCTTTCACGTGGTTACAAAATTGAAAAATGAGCTAATGAGCCTAATGAAAATTTAATTAGGAAAGCAAGAAAAGTAGGAAAAGTCACCTGGTATTACGTTGAGCAATTTAGATGAATGTTTGAAACATGTTTCAACGGTATTGATTTGACTAGTACTATTACTTTTACTTATGTATTAAATAGTATTAAATAGTACTAAAATGTCCGCAGGAAAATTGTCGGTTTCAGTTTAGACAAAAAAAATATTTATCATTTATGTATATTGATACCTCGAGTAAATGTGATTATATTGATCTCAATTTCTTACAAACCGATTATACGTTTTACTAGTTGTTGTCTGCTTTCTTCATATTAAATGGCGCAATCGTTGCATCTGCAAGAATGAATTCTTTGCTAGGTCGATGCAATTTTGTCATCGTTTTGTGCGTACTTATTGCGAAATGCTATTAATAGCAATGTTTTTATTTAAATTTGAATTCTGAAGTTCAATGTAAGTGAAATGCAAAACATTTTTTTTAGAAAAACATCAATGATATAGGTAATTGGTAAGAAAAAATGAGAACGGTACCTTAACCTTAAAAATATGTAAGTGATTTCTATAGAAAACCCATGACTTTAATTGGTTAAGGTGCGGAATCACTTAATTTTGCTGCACGCTAATATTATATTGTCGATGTTTTCTTAAAAGAAATTGGGCATTTACCCTTTATTATATAAGGGGGAGGAGGGCTAAGATTTTATGATTGCAATCGAACTATTTATGATTTTTAAAAGAAAAAGCTACACAGCTCCGATGACATTCTCGCAATTATCAAATTAATTACAAATAATCGCGTTTGAAAAAAATTGGTCTTTGAATAAGTGAAATTAGTTTAAAAAATTATTCTTACCTGATACAATAAAACTAAGAAACATAGATATTTATTTTTTTTGTCCTTTTTGTTGTTTTCAAAATTTTGAAATAGGGAAAAAATTTTCTAAAAAGAGCATTTCTGGCCTAATAATGAAAAAACCAATATTGATTCTTTTGGGTTTCAAAATATTTCTGTATCTCTGATTATAAATAAATTATTAATACAATTCAGGCTCGAAAGGGGTTGTACTGCGTTTGAACTAATTTTGGAAGCACTTTTTAGTCTCCGATTGAAGTATGTACCTCCACAAGAAACTTTTTGGATGCAATAATCGCTTCTTCGAGCGTCGAAAATAGTTTTCATTTTTTTTATTTCCGGGAATAAAAAAGTCATTTGGTGTCAAATCTGTATGGTGGATGACCCATAATCTGGATTTTTTTGGCTGGTCAAAAAGGTCTTTGTTTGAGCAGATGTGTGAGAGCTGGTACTGTCATGGTGCAGAATAATACGCCTCTTCTGCGACTTTTTACTAATTTTCCCGATGACTTGCGGCAAAAAAAAAAAAAAATGGTCGTGTACCATTCATTGAATTGACCGTACTACGTTGTTCTAATACTAATTTCGCTACTTGACCGGTAATGCCGAAGAGACAGCCATTTGCTTCGATGTGCTTCTTCCATCAACATATTTTTTAGCTCGTTTTGGAAAACGTGTACAGTGGATTGTTGTTTTGTTTCGGGCTCATATGCATAAATCGATTATTCGTCATCTATGTACATTAGAGTGGCCCTTAAATTTTTTTTTTAGAAATTGAACATGTGCGGTGCTCTCGTTTATTCCTTATGATATCAAAAGTATATTGTGAAAATTTCAAGAAAAAATATTAATATTTAGACGTGCCGCAAAGCGAAACTTCATTCAAAATATGTCTTTATATTGGAAAAAATTGTTTTTTTCCAACAATAATTAAAATTAAGACAATTTAATGTTCTTTTCTAATCTACTCGAAATAATATCGCATATAACATAACATTATCTCTCAATCGAGCTATCATCTGTTGAAATTGGCTACAAAGTCAGAAAACTACAACTATTTTGTCGAGCGAAAAAAACAAAATTTAATTTTTTTCGAAAATTATTTTAACTAACGTTCTACAATTATGTTTTAACGATCAACTTATTACATTTAAAACAAAAAATATATTTAATTGAATCTACTAAAAGTGAAAACACTGGTTACCTTCTAACATAGATGTCCTTCAAGTATTATTTTTTAAAATAAAAACAGTGAAATTATCTTTGAATTCAAGTGCAAGTCTTACTATAGAATAATGCAAATTAATTTAACACTTGTACTTTCTGTGTTTTTAAAAAAGTTTATTATTTTTTATTCACTTCACTTAAACACTCTATGAACTCAAGTGGCTGAGCTGGACTAAAAACCTATCTGTAGAAATCAGTTATTCTCTTATTTAAAGGCTTTTAATATAAACAAAAGTGAGGATGGCTTGATTGCTTTATTATAAACAAAAGTATTTCATGACAAGATGAAATATTGCATCAGCCAGAATATTTGCTGACATAACAAATTTTAAGCTTAAAAAAAGAATCTTAAGACAAAACCATTCTTGAATCTTTAAGATACAATTTTGTTTACATTTACAATTTACTTATTGAATAAAGGGTGATCTTAACTTGCATAGATTTTTGGAAAAAGGCAAGCATACCTACCAGAGTTCCCCCATCGATGTGTTCAAAAGTTGTTAGATTTGCACAAATGTTCGAAAAATTTACAAAGAAGTCAGAAATGCACAACAGAAAAAACTTTATTCTGCGATGAATTGGACAATCTATTTGATATTTCACACAGGGACGTTCTGCACCTAATCCGAATAGAGGAAGACAGCCAGTTCTTACTACTCCATAGAGAAAATAGAAGACCCGGTTGCATGATTGACGTTGATGACGTCTGAAGAGCATGGCAGAAGCTCAAACGTAATCGGGAAAAAAAAGAAAAACATAGGAAGCGCAAACTCGAGGAGAAGAAGCGGGAAAGAAGTATGATTTGTATAATAATTAAAAATTGGTTTAGCTTTGTTATTTGAGATCTTACGAGTATTATAATGTAGAAAGAGCACAGGAAAAATATCATATGAATTACAGTTTCCATGAGTATTAGTACTACCCAGATAGACAAATGTACCTTTTCTCCTCCTTTTGTGTTGTTCGACGAAACAACAGAAATTAAAGTTGACATGGCTAAAAAAATCCAGGAAGATGACCAGTTTGAAAGTGATAGCAGAAAGAAAGTATTTTTATCCAAAGAAGATATACAAACATTTATTAATAAAAATATCGTCGACTTTTTATCACCACCATCGATGAAACTTTCCCAACGTTTCAAAATTGGAACAGATTTTCTTTAAGTACATTCGGAAGATTGGAAATCTCAAAATGAATTCACTGATGTTCTGAAAATCGTTACTTCTCTAATAGTACTGAACGACACAGCTTAACATGCGGTTAAATTAATAACTGATTTTAATAGCCTCCTAGCTAAAAACACTAACTAACGGGATTATCTCCTAAAAGTATATATGTATTTCTAATTGTTTGATTGAGAATTTAAAGATTTTACTTTTTTAAATGTAGATTATTCGGGACTATCGTAAGAAATATCCAGGATACAGTCGTGAAATTTTATTTCGGCCCTACGAGCAATAACTAAAGTAAAAACAATTATGAATAATAAACGGTGCTAAATTTAAATAATAAAAAAAAAAATTAAAAAAAACAAATCTATTGATTAAGATTTTTTTTTTTGTTGTTATTGTTGTGTTAGGAACGTACAAACTTTATACAATTTATAATTGGAAACATAAACTTTTTCAAAATAATTAATTTTACATATGTATTTTCGAAAAAAGTATTTTTTTAAAAAAGTTTTTTTGCTCCACGAAAAATTTTGAGTTTCCGCATTTTTTACCCGATTTCGACACATAATATCTCCTTGGAAAGAAATGTTTATACTCATACGCCAATAAAAGATTGGAAAAAAATGATTACATTAATTTCATTTGTTTTCGGAAAAAAAATATTTCTTAAAAACAATAAAAATGTTGTAATTTTCGTATTAGTCAACCGTTTTCGACGAATGATAGCACGTTGGAAAAAAAAATTATATGCCTAATGCGATATTATGTTTCGTTGATTAAAAAATCACACAAAATTGTCTTAATTTTAATTATTGTTGAAAAAAAAACAATTTTTTCCTATATGAATGTGTATTTCGAATGAAGTTTCGTTTTGCGGCACGTCTAAATATTAATATTTTTTCCTGAAATTTTCAGAATATAATTTTGGAATGATAAGAAACAAACGAGGGCACCGCACATATTCAATTTATAAAAAAAAAAATTGCGCATACAGTTAAGGGCCACCCTAATGTACATGTTATACACAGCATTGATGCAGCTTTATCGTAGTTGTTTTCAACATTTCCTTGCATCAATCGAAACGAACTTTTTTGATCGTTTGTCAGATTATGTGGAATGTTGGATTGAACTATCTTTTCTACCGCCAAATGATCGTGTTATATCTGAATGATGCTTACCATATTAATACCTAAAGATGCCTTAATCGGTATGTCACATGACATACATGATCTTACTTTATCAGTTCAGACTGTTCGATGTTTTCTGGCACAGCAACCCATTTTAGACGACCTTCACGGTATTCGTCTTGGTGCCAACTTGGGCAACTTGGATTGAATTGAGTATACGAGTGTTGCTTTATCTCATGGTGCTTTATCTCATCCTATGCTTTCATTCGTGCTTTCTTGTCTTGATAATTCACGTCGAAAGTTATAAAAACTAATCGCACAAAAATGTTCACGAGGTTATTCCATTTTTTGCCCGAGAAGAATTTTTTAAGTTTCTTCAAACAACAGAAATCGAGCTCAAATGGCAAAATGTTCTGAAGAATAGTATGTTTAACAATTTAAAGTAACCAATGGAAACGTCAGGTTGTAAGTGTTGACATTTTCTGTTGCCAAGCCCAAAAATATAAATAGCTATCCTCGTACAGGAACGCTTTCAAGTAAAAAAAAAACAAGGATTTATAAATATATTTCCATGCAAATATGTAAATAAAATTGGACGACATCGGTAGAGATCTAGACAATCAATGATATCAATTGGTCCATGCTAATTGTGATAATATTATAAAGAGATAAGTAGCATATTGATAGTAAAGTTGTGCCATTTTCTCAGTTTGATTTTAAACAAATATCTTTAATACTTTAAATATTTTTCGTTGCAAATCATTCTAACTGCATCAGATGTTCTTTCGACTTTGAATATGTTAATTTGTAAAATTTCTTTTTGATTACTTTGCATAATTTTTTAGTCGACGCCAATTGTGATAACCACCAACAGCGTACTTTAACTGTTAAGAACAACTTTCGAAGCGTTGTGACAAAGGCCCACAAAAGTTTGCAAGAAGTTATGAACAGCATTTTTTTGTGCGATGCATTTCCTTGCACCAAGGCAAAGTTTTCAGTTTAGCACAGCGAAATGCTCAAGCTAAGCCGCGGGTATGAAAAATGATTCATCTGTTCAATAATACCTACTTTTTTCGGGTTGCATGCTGTACATCGCATAGGATGCTATGAATGCGGATGGGATTTTCTGCAAATGACGCACAAAATAATGACCGCAAAAGTGAAAAATCTGTTAAGGACACGCGCTATTTAAAAGCTGCAACTTGCCGAGGGGATTGAGTAAGTTAATCCAGCATTTGTAAAGCCAACATGTTGTGGGCGATTCATATTTCTGCGGATATACAATGTTTCAGCGAAAGAAGAAACTTTATAAAGTATGGCAAAGTAAAGGAAGGAGACGAATGAAAAACACACAAAAATAGAAAAGTAGACAAGTTAACATGGAAGAATAATCAAGTGTTTTTGGATAGAAAAATTATTTGGTAATTAAATACAAATTAGCTAACAAAATAGTTGTTGTAATTTAAAATTTTTTGTTGTCTACTAATAAAGTGCTATATATAATGATATATTCTTAAACTGTCATCCATAGAAAGAAAAAACAAAAAAAAAAAAAACAAAAAACTATACAAAAATAAAAAATAGGAAAAATGAAGATTTAAATAGAACTTTAACTGTTAATGTTGTTATACATAATGCACACAAATGACAAATTCATGTACCCAATGGCTGAGAGGACATTATGAGAAGTTATATAAGCTAAAAAAAAAAAAAAAATATAAAAGCGGATTTGTGAACATCAACACCAAATTATCCTAAAAATGCTATTTTAATGTTATTCACAGTTTGGATGTTGTAATGCTGGAAATGGCAGCGGAAGGACGTTCAGAGTCTCATATAAACATAGGATAAGTGAAAAATGTATAAACATACATGTCAGTGTGGTGCTTGCTTCGGTTTAACATGTATTTTATTAATGAGCATTTTTTCTTAAAGTGCTGTAGATTTTGTCGATATGTATGTACTTTCAACACATTTTCTGTTTGTTTTGGCTAAAACTGTTTGAATATAAATTATTTGAAAAGAGGAGGAAAAGCTGTAATAATTTAAATTTTCATTTTCATTTGATTCATTCATTCATTTTTATCAAAAGCTTAAAAATAAAGTATTTTAAATAAATTCAAATGTTTGGATTTAACTTTTCCATAAACTTTGCTCTTCGGTTACAGCGACTTTATTAAAAGACTTTACTGCAAGAAGTTTTGTCCAGTTTCGAGTTTGGTTCAGTCAACTGAATTCCCGATTGAGACAATTTTCAAGTTAACCTAAACTTTTCCAAGCAATGATAAAAACTAAAATAAAAAAACTTTAAAATCTGTTTCTGTCAAATCAAAGCAAACAACATAAAAAACAAAACTCTTTCTCAAAGATTCCTTCTTAAAATAACAGAAGGATTGATTCTTAGTTGCCTACTTAAGCTAACTGAACTGCTTGAAATGATAACCAACTTTTTTTGATAAAAATGCAGTATATTTTTTATGCTTAGGTTTACAGTAAATAAATTTGATTGGTAGGATAAAAAACCAATAAGAGTCTTTTATTTGGCTCACTTAAACGATTCAATTGAATAATTGTGCAATTTATGTGAATATTTCTTATGCGGCATCATGACTTCTCGCCAGAACAGGGCAGAGAAGGGAAGCTTTGATTTTTCTAACTGGATTGCATTCATACGTGAAATCGAAAGGCTTTTGAACATTTCTATTTCGGTTAACTGGGATTTTATGTAAATGTAACATAACTTCAAAAGGAGCTTTTTATATGTGCTACTTACCCGTTTTTTCTGAAGGTACTTTTTTATAGTCAATTAATTTAAGTTTATTCAAACAATAAAGTAAACTAACAATTTTCTTTTAAAGTAATGTAAATAAAACACCTTGTGAAATGCTCACATATGAAACGAAAATTCTATACTGCCTTTCTTCAGAAACTATAGGATGTGGAAAAATAAACAATAAATTAGTTTTTACTGCTTTTTAATAATGCACCATCTCTGCGCAGTGATTTTATTCATGTCCTTTATTCTTTGCGTCAAAGATTCGTTAATGAACATTATTATTTTCATCTAAAAATTTTTAAAGTATACGAATATCTATTAAATCAGTCATTATAATAATGGGTAGAAATGGTTTTGCTTACAAATGATGTCAAAATAGAAGATTCTAATATAGTGGAGTTAAATTGCATCAATAAGATTATAAGCAACATCGAGTTGAAATTATAAAATACTCAAAAAACGAGGATAGTCCCTCGTGAATAGTGAAAGTTAAAACAGTAAAATATCGGGTTGCAGAGTTTAAACGTCGCACGAGCTCCCAAGACCTACATCGGTGTGGTTGATCAAATGAGAAGACCACGCCAGGAATGTTGAAGAAAATCCACAAAATGGTATTGGATAACCGTCGACTGAAAGTACACTCTATATTTCATATTGACTAAAAACTTTCTTTGGACATGAGAGAGCCGTACACAGGCTCTATGGAACATCGCTGGGAAAAGTGCATTGAGCTGAAAGGAGACTATGTAGAGCAATAAAGATATTTATTTCTCAAATTTTTTTGTATTCTTTGTTAGTTCGGGTACTAATGGCGTTACCCTCTTACGAAATGGTAGAAGTTTCCTTATTTCTTCTATCTAGAGGAAAAAAAAATAGGAAAGAACATTATATCTAATATCATTATCATTATATATAACATGGATCATAATCTGAAATTGGTCAAAGCCCAATGATATAAATTTATAATGTTATAATTGGGGATTTGTAAAAACAAATATCAAATCAATTTTTAAAAATATATCTAGATATAGTTTTAAAGTTTAAATTTTATCTTAAGATTCGCAATCAGACCCAAAAACTTCCTTAGTTTAAATTTATAGGCTATTCGGTTCAAGAAAAAATTAAATCAACGAATTTCCTTTCACGTAATTTGCACATAGTAAATAAACAAGATGTGGCGTCCGTGGCGTAGTTGGTTAAAGTGCGTGGCCGCTATGTCAACGAACTTTGGAGACCCAGGTTCGAACCCCAGCAGCGACAGAAAATTATTTGAATTAAAATAATTTTTCTGTACGGCCGCCACCTCTCTGCAGACAATGGCAAACCTCAGAGAGTAATCAAAATGCCATGTAAAGCTTCTTGAGAATAAGAACATTCCGTTCATCGCCGTTCGGAGTCGGCGTTAAGCATGTAGGTCCATTTCTCGGTCAATTGTGTACAAACTTAATAACATGCACAACACAATTGATCATAAGAAGCTAGGTCAAAGTCCTTTCAAGGGCTGAAATGGCCAGTTATTTTTTTTTTTTTTTAAATAAACAAGATTTCCTTTGAAATTAGATTTGCGGTGGTCAGATTTCTTGATATTTAAATGGGATGGTATTTTATTCATTGTGTAAAAATTTTTAATCTTAATATTTTTGAATATGACCTTTCATTATTTATAAAAAAATAAATAACTGGCCATTTCAGCCCTTGAAAGGACTTTGACCTAGCTTCTTATGATCATTATTTATATTGAAAACAAATTTGAGCTTTAGGCCAAGTATGTTGACAACAAGACAACATGAAGACAAAGAAGGCAACAACCAACAACAACAATAAATTCCGTGTAACTTTCTCGGCATAATTGGCAGTATAGGTAGAACCTAAGTAGCTTGAGTGGATCTCAGTGAAAAGTCATGCAAGACTACTGATGAGTTGGTGTAGCGGCCAACGAAACAGTCTGTATAGTCAAGCTGTGTGATTTGCTCTATACAGAGCCGTTGTTGTTGTTGTTGGTTGTTGCCTTCTTTGTCTTCATGTTGTCTTCTTGTCAACATACTTGGCCCAAAGCTCAAATTTGTTTTCAATATTATGTAAGTATATAAAACTTACTTAACTCAAACTCATTTAAAACTCTTTTCTATTAAAGAAATTTAAGGATTTTTTATTCGAAATCATTGGACGTAAACTGTTTGTTGAATTAAAATCAAGGAAAAAGTCATATGGAATTAAACTTATTGAATGATCTCAATTTAATTATGCAATTTTTACAAAGACATAAAACAAAATCCGAAAATTGCCCTTTTTATATTTTTAAAATAGTTTGCCAGGACTATGTACGGAAATACGTTACTGCCAAAGGAAATACGGGGTGAATACTCAACCTTGTTATTTTGCGTTTAAATGATAATATTGCATAATGCAATGGTTTTTTGTTAATTGCATTTTTCAACTCTAAAAATGTTTTTCGCTCATGATGCAAATAAAAAGCTTCTTTAAGTAAGCTTAAAAGTAAACTCTTGAATTGGAAGAAATTATAACGTGCTCTAAGAGCAAAAAATGGAAAAAACGATGTAGTCTGTGCGTTAAGTAGCAGTAGAAGTGCCAGTAAAAGTACTAGCTACACCATTCACGTCAACAACAACAACAACAACAACCACAACAACAACAACAACAGAAAGAACTTTAATTAAGTTTGGTTTTCCCAACTGACTGACATCTTGAATTACAAATGAAAGACTTGCGGAAAAAGTGATAGAAAATGGTATAACAGCACACAAAGGTGAATGCAAAGCAAAGATAGACAAGAATAAAACTTCTATGAAGATAGTTTCACAGTGGTGTGTTGAATAGTTGTGTTATATTAATTCCGAATATTCTTTGGGCTAAAGCCACAGATATTCAGTTTGATTTTAATACTTGAAACTGTGTTTCCTCCAAGAAATTAAGGGCTGTCTTATATGTCTTTCATGGAGAATGTCTATAAAAATTAATTTTTTGCATTCTAATTTAAATTTTTTCCGAAAAATCTCGGTAAATTTAGCAATGAGCAAGGAGAACGAGTTAATGAACAACTTTCCGTAATTTTTTATTGTATTGTTCAAATATTGATGTTTAAAACAATAACTGTTTCCTTTCAATTAATCTTGAAATAAAAAATAATTATGGAATCCATCTTCACACGCCCATGCCATCGCATACTTATTATTTAGACTAGCATTTGACAGTTCCGCCACTGAGATTGAAAAAAAAAATGTAGTTACTACTCTCTTAACTACATATAAGCGAAATTCATACTGGAAGCTGATTTAAAGGAAAATCAGAGAAAAGTTATCAGCGAATAAATGCAAAACCGTGGGTACCTTAGCTTCAATGGTGGCAAGTGGAAAGCGTGAGCTGTAGGAAAAATTTAAGGAAGTAGTTGTCAGCCATAGAAGGTAAATTGAAATTTAGAGCTCATGCTCAAAATTGCTGAAGCTACCCTATTGAACGCAAAAAAACAAAAAAAAAAACAGCATAGAAGGATGAAAAGGATATTCTTTTACCGTAAACAGATGTTTTCAAATATCTTGAGAAAACTTTACTGCTTCTGTAGTTGTCGGATTGGATATTTAAATAAAGTTTATTGACAGGCAACGCGAATGAAATTAAATAAAATGCAATGGCATAGCAAAAACCAACAGCGCAAAATTGAATAAGAATTCAATGTCTAACAAATGCATTTTGCGGGATAAGCAAAATGAAAACTATGCCAATCGGAAAATATAAAATTTAATCAACAGACAAAAAGTGCTTACATTTTTTTAAAGTTTAATTTATAAATACGTTCTCGCATTATGGATGAATATTATGTAATAATAACACAGGCCGACAAAATTTTTACCCAGAAACCAGACTATACTTTTTCGAAGGATTTTGACGCGCTGAATTTGAATCTGGCCTCAAAATTGCTTTATCAAGTCAGGGTTTCAAGATATCCAGTTATTTTCAAAAATTATTAATAGCATCTCATTCTTTTTTAAAATGACGTTGAGTTTACTCAAAAATCTTTCTTTTTCGCTGAGATATCGCATTTTGAAATTTTCATATACATGGATTTTTCTACGTTTGAGAATTCATACACATACAGTCTTTTGATCTAAGGATCACAGATTTTGATTCTCCGCAGAAAAGTACATCGGAAATTACCTCTAGTTGCCAAAAAGCAAAACCTTCTACATCTATAATATTGTTGCTCCCAGTAGTTTAAAGCTATATTTGACTGATTCGTGGATATGAACACCCATTTTTTAGCGATATATAATGGTAAACTTAAGTTCATATAAGTTCATATGAACTTTAAAAGTTCAATAGTACAAAAGTTCAACTAAGTTCATATCTATTTGATACATCTTATATTTTTCGGGCGAATTAAGAAGTGAACTATCAAAACCTTTAGCTTAAAATTTAATAACCCTGATTTATCTTGTAAGACCATAACAGAAAATTACTACGATGATGTATATCATGTAAATTCAATTTTATTTTACTATTTTTTTCGTTCGACACTAAACACTCTTACCATGAATTATTTTGTGACAGTTCCCCCTAGTCTACTAATTTTTTTTTTAATGTAATGTTAATATATGTATTAAGTCCCTCTAGGTTGGTTTAATTTAAACAAAGTAGCACCTTGTCAATTAAGAAAATATATGTATATATAAATCCAACTGTCAAACATTTAAGAGCTTAGAAAAGCAATTCAATTCAACTCCATACATTAAAATGATTTCCCACCCACTGCAAAGTGTACAAAATATGTCAATTGCCAAAAGTGCAGCTAATGGACTTTTAAGTGTGTATTTTTAGACACACCAGTTTCTTCTCCACCCTTATTTTATACAGTAACAATCAAAGCTAATGCAACTTTCCGACGCCAATAAACACTCGAACATGTGCCAAAAATACTTGCAAAAAAGTTGCTAACAGCTGTAATATACGGTCGAGTGAATACCCTTTAACTTTTTGAAACGTTTAAAACTTCTATAAAAGTTGATTTGTCAACAATGTTATTTTATTGTAGACAATAACAAATGTATAATTGTTGAATACATCAAACATATGACTCAAAAATAATGCTTTGTATATGAAACAAGAGCTTGCTTGGCATTTTTATAAATTAAGTAAAAGTCCAGAAAACCAAATATATCGCAATGAAATGACACAGGGATAGACAATCATATTCCGCCGTTTTTTTTAACTAGAATAGAAATTTTTTAAATATTTATGTATGATAATCATAATCTTTTGAAAATTATTCTAATGAAAATTGCTTTTGAAATCTCAGACATAGTTTATGACTTATATGGAATACATTTAAAATTCATCAACAAATTATTAATTCTTAAATGGTTCGAATAATCCACAAGCATAAGTACATAAATTAAAATAAACTAAATATTAAAAAAGTTTTGAATGAATCTAAATTGCAAAGTTTTTGTCAAAACGGAATGACTGGTACCCAATGACTGGTACCAACAACAATATCAATGGTATGTAATCGCACACCCAATTAAAAAGTTTCGACTAACAAATAAACATAAGTATGTTAATATAACAAGAAACAAGAAACAAGAAAAAAAGAAGGAACAAACAGAAAAATTTCCTCTAATTTCATGAATACAAATTATAATCATTGTATTGTTTATCCCGCGTACCACTTCAGCGTCGCCTAACAAGTTTCCATCATGTTTCGATAGAGAGGCAGGCATAAATATGTTAGAACGATGGAAAGAAAGTGTCTGGCAGCATCATTACTGTTTGCTAAAATAAAAAAACAATGCAAATACCATTTGTTTTTACGCCGGAAATCTTCGATAAGCCCACAATATACCGCACACTCCATGAGGAAGCCACAAGCAGCAGAAGTTTTTACAGATTTCTTCTTTTTTGCTGGCTTCGCGACTTACCTATAGATTCCGACTATTAGCCAAAAGGTTTGGGGATGGGTACTAAAGCAACGATGTCATGAGGATTTCAAAAATATAACATATTCAGCTTCGTTATTCACTACATCCACTGGTGAAATCTTCCTTATGGGAAAAAAATATGAAATTTCCAAAGTTTATTTAGATTTGTTTTCTTTATAAGTATCAAACAAAATTTCTTTACTCATATGTGCAGCTTTTTTTTCGCTTTTTAATATGAATTTTTGCGGATGCAAGCGACTTTTTATTAAATTTACCTGTTTCGAAAATTTGTTGCATACAATTATAGCCAGCGGGAATTAAGCAGAGGAATTTCAATGGCGTCGACATGGAAAGCAACAATGATTGCTTTAAATTAAGTTTCTCAAGTAAGGGAATGATAAAGGACACATCAAAAAACTTTAAAGAGAGGTTTACTGATTAAAATGTCTTAGTTGTCAGAACTTCACTTTTTTTTGTTTTTAAACAATATCAGCCTTTGAAGAATTGAATTGAATAAATTCATCAAAAAGCTACAACTCTGATTATAACTTCACCATATTTCTTAGTGAAGAATAATATTTAATACAATGTAAAAATTGCAAAAGCATGTTTAATTACGTCTATAAATATATCTTAAAAATGAAAATATCGTCGGAAAACTGATAAACTAAAAAAAAATAGTTCGTGAAAAAAGCGGAAAAAATATTGTCTCGTAAACTTTGAAAGAGTGGAGAACATTGATGAGTATATACGCCATATTTTACTCTTTTACTTCAAAAAAAGGCAAAAAAGCAACCGAATGCAGACAAAAGAGAAGTTTATGGCGAAGATATGATTAAGAAAGACAATGTCAGAAGTGGTTTGCCAGTTCCCATATGGAAATTTTTCAGTTATGGATGCTCATTGTTCTGCTAAGCTCTCGTAGGTTGACGACGACCAAATTAAGACGTTAGTGGAAACAAACAAGCATTTGATAGTCAGAGAAATTGCAAGAGCTCTAAATTTGTCCGTTGAAAGCGATCACGGTCATTGAAAAGAGGACACCACAGAGATGGGAGAAGGTGATCCAACAAAATAGCGAATTTATAATTGATAAAAGTTGACTTAATTTATAAAAGAAACGAGCATAAACTGCAAATAAAAAACCGTACTGACGTTTTGAACAACCAAAAGAATTTCATAAGCTTCGTAAACTTTCTGTGCAAACTTCTATGCACTGTAAGATAGAAATACACGAAACCAATAACACTTTGTTGTCAAATTTTTCCCACTGTTATAATTTTCATTCTTGCAAAACTATCTTGTTCAAGTTTAAACTTTCGCAGCCTGGCTGCACAATTGAAAATAAGCACAAGTAAGAAAATAAAAGCGAGGAGCTGTAAAAACTCTGATCCGTTCTGTACACAACAAGTCGTAAATCACGCAGGATATATGCATAAATTATACTCCAAAAAGAGAATGAAGCTGCAAAGAGAAAGCAAAGAAAAGAACCAAGTAAACCATGCCTGAGCTTACAATGAGGCGAGCAACTCAAAACGAAAGAAAAATGAAAAGCTTTCACGAAAAATCGCCTCAATCAGTGGTAAGTTTTCCGAGTCAAAGAAAGTCGGAAAACCTAAAAAAGTTTTGATATGTTCGCGTTTAAAAAATAAGCAATAACTTCAAGGATTAAGTCAGCTTTGCAAAAGTTTTCTGGTGAACTCTTTTTTTTCTTTCTCTGTGTTTGTGATTGAAACGTCGAACACAATGAGTGATTAAAAAAAATTGCAGCACCATGAATCTTGGGAAAACATCGCTTTTCTTTGATATATTTTTCATAATAGCTGTCTTATAATATTGTTGCAAAAGCAAAAAGAACTGCTTAGACGAAGCTCGTTTAAGGTTGAAATTGTACCATTTACACACCTAGTTTACACACAGTTTAAGAAGTATTGTTCCATCTGAATACTGTTTGACTGTCGTATCAGGCACCTTTTACCATAAGCACGTAAGCGCTTGCTAGATTACGTAATATCCTGCTGAAAAGTGGTCAAATGGCGAAATGTACTATAAGAATCTCATGCATACAGGAACAGAAACAAATACTTGTTCCAACAACAAAACCCAAAAGAATATAGAATACGAGTAAGAAGAGCTAACTGTAAACCTTGTTGCATTCAGCCAGTTAACACATGTAAGCCATTTGCACATGTGCGGTATGGTTGACTGTATGTGAACATGTGGTCGGGTGGATTATAATTGCCGCACGTCATCACAGGAACCTCAGAGCATAACTGACGCGTCTACGACAGTTGCTATTCACATATGTATGTATATGGAAAATAATTTTTAATGCAAGCCACATGCCGCATAATTTCGTTTGTTTGTATAAACGTCAAAATGAAAAGAAATACTGTAACAAAAACTAAGACTAGTTTTTTTTTTCATATTGTTTGCATGCCATAAAGGCGAGATAAGACTGACAAATATTCTTCTTTGTTTTCCAAAGGAAGAAAATATGTTACATGATACACGTTCGCAGTAAATTACATCAAAAGTGGACAAAGTTGTTGACAAGTATTTAAGACGACAAAAAGAAACATTACACAAAAACTTACCTTGAATAATATAAAACTCAAATTCCAAAATGATATTTGTTGGAATAGCATGACCAAATAATTCAGAATGTCAAAATGACATTGAGCGCATTCAGCAAACTCAACTGTTGTCGTTGTGATGCCTTAGTTAGCGCTTTTTTCTCTGATGTTTATGTTCTAAATATTGAATTTACTTAGAAATGCAAGGTCGTATGCCAATTGGTTTCTTTTTCCTTATTTATTGTGTATATGTGACCCGGTCTACGAAAAGGGACCTTCGGTGTAAAAACAAGTTTTCGAGAAAACAGCTGTTTATGTTTATTATGTTATAATTCAATGTCCAATTTTTTTTCATTTTCACTCATTTCTGCTCTTTTTTTGGAAAATTTCTTTACGAGTTGGAAACTTCTGCTTTGCGCCATTAGAAAGAGCACACATTAGTCTATCCGAATCGCCAAAAAAGTGAAAAATGATATTTTCACACCGAAGGTCCCTTTTCGTAGACCGGGTCACATATGCACACCCATATTCAGGCCCGCAGTCAAAAGGGGTTTAGTGTTAAAAATCGCTCATCGAAAATGACTCAAAAAATTCAAATAAATCAGATCATTAATCGAAAGAACGCGCTTTGGCTTACTTTGTCATATATACAGTATCAAAATACATAAATAAAGCATAATAATCGCGAATAACGTTGTAAACGACATTTTTTTTTAAAGTATTTTTTTCGCGGATACCAGTTTAATTACTCTCTTATACTATATAAAAACAGAAGTGAGTAAAACAAATGCAGGTTGGGGCATTTTTAACGCATTTTTAAATGCCACTCAGTGGAATAACGTTGCACGTGCTTGTAAAATGAATAAAAGCGAACAATCGAACTTAATGCGCAAGTGCTATCGATGCTCAAAACGTTAAATAAATTTCGAAAATTGGAAAAATTTTAACTATAGAAGACTAAGAGATAGTGGTCAGTCTCATATTTCGAGAAATGGAGAGACCATAAAAAATAAAAATGCTCCTGTGAATGTAATTTGGAAGAACGTTGTAAGTGCAGTTAGCTGTAAGTGCAATCGTTTTTAGTAGTGAAAAAACGTTTTAAGCGCCATAAGTCATATGTTATGTTCAGTGGAAAACCGTTTCATCATCCATTCAATTTTTGGATATACAACGTTATTACACTGTAAGAACTTTTAAACGGTAAATTTAGATGTAATTAAATCTTTTATTTAATTTTTTTTTATATATTATGTATGGTAAAGTTTTATTAAATCAGAGTGTTTAAAAAAAAAAAAACCAAAAATAAACGCCTAGAATGTTTAAAACGTTTTTTATCTCTAGTCAAAAATTATAATTTTGTCGTTTACAACGTTATTCGCGATTATGCTTCAAATGTACTTTTACAGATTTAAAATTGTACAGAATTGCTTCCAAAATTATGTGATTCTGTGAATTTTTCTTTGATCGCTACGACAACAGTTGAGTTCGCTGAATGTGCTCATTTTGTTTAATTTTGTAATTCTTGTTCACAGTAGAAATTCAACTCTATGGAGAACAAATAATATACTTTGAGGTGTTTTAAATTTTAGACATTCAGTTCTAGTGTGATAGTATATCTCTCGGAAAAATCATAAAGGAAATCAGTTCAGGTAAATTTCCCCTCAATTTGAATTTCTATAAAATTTTTTACCAAAAATTAATTTTTTAACTCCAAGTTCTGTCAATAACCTGACAGTTAGTAAATATTTGATTGACACTTCAATATATTTTTGTTCCCCATTTAGATGGAACCAGTAATTTCAGAAACACAAGAATGGCTTTTCAAATTATATTTTATTGTTGACTTGTTATTTTTGCTTTTTTATAGTCATATAATTAAAAAAAAACAAGACAAACCTTGTAATATAAGTTTTAACAGGTTAATCATAGTTTCAAAAACTTTTAATCAGAATTATCAATTAAACATTTTTATGCTGATTTATTAACTTTTCCTTTAAGATTGTGAGAGAATGGAAGAGATTTTTGTAGAATCTGCTCTTTCGAGGCATAACCAAACATAAGAACATGAAAATAGTCAAATTTCATGAAAAAAAACTTCCCCTGAAACTCTTTTGAAGAAACCCTCAGAATAAGGTCTTAATTTCATTAAGAAATAAATCTTACAATTCTATTTTATTTCTATAGTTTGATAACGTTTTTGAATTGAGTAAAGTTCAGATTGATGAAAAAGTTTGAAATAAATGGCTTACGACAAAAATTAACTGAAAAAAGTCGTTATTTGTTTTATTGTTTACAATGGTTGAAAGTTAGAAAAAAAATTGCCGTTAAATGATGGAATTGTTCCATTCAAAGCATTGATTTTGATTTCTCAAAATCAGCGAAATGGTTACATACGACTTTATTTTACTTGGGGAGTCGAAAAGTAAAATTATTTAATATTTTAAATACGTGAAATTAAATTTTTAATATGTACATATATTTTGTTTTTAAAACTCGAAGTGAGTGTTATTAGGAATTGAATCGAATCTGTTGGTTACACTTAAGTCCAGTTTTTTCACTTTGTACTTATAAAATCTTAACTATCTCGAAATTTATTCAAATAATTTCACTCAATGATCTCTCGTCTGATGAATTATCGTCTGTATAAATTATTTCATAGTTGTCTGTTTCATGTAAAACACATGTTATCTGAATGAAAGCATTCTTTTAACCTTTGTACAAGAGCGACCATGACACCACCAATGACACACATCCTTCTTATTCATTTAAAAATATCCTCGTCAAAAGCTTACAGAAATTAATTTAATTTTCATTCCTTTGAATTCGACATATATTAATGACAAACAGTTTTGCTCTAAAAAGGATGCATATCCTTTATAAATTATGACACGTGTTGTGTTCACTTGAAAGGGTTATACTTTAAATACATGGGTAGGAGTATTATTGTATACTGTATATTCAATTTTAAAGATATGAACTATACGATGTGATAAGATAACAGGTGAAAAAGTCAAAATGTGTATTACAAAAGAAATCTGAAACATAATTTCAATTTCATATGTTTATGACGTAAAACTTGCATCGGTAAGTAGCTAAATTAAAAATAAGATTAATAAATGAAAAGGTTCTCAAACATTGATACTAACATGATACTATTAAAAAATCTTCTCATCTTCTTTGTGACCTCTGTATTTTGTGATTTGTGTATCCTTTGTATTTTATACACGTTCCGGCAATTTGTGACCCACACTAAAAATATACCTTTTTGTGCAGTTGAAGCTTAAGATTCCACGCATAGGACGAGTATTCGTATGTATTTTGATCATTGACCTTTTTTTGTGTAGAAAAGTGTAGAAATGTATGTTTCTTGATATGTTTATGTTATATAATACGATGATGTAGAGGTTAAAATTTCAAAAGAGATAAATCATTTTTACCCTCGCAATGAAATAAAATTTTTAAAAAACTTTTTGCAAGTTGAATGAGAAGAATTAAATAAAAAAAAAATAAAATTTAAGATTTCAAACTAAAATTACTAGGAAATGTTAAGGTGGTCAAACATGCCCACGTAGCGGTCCATATGGCACGCGTGACCCTTCATACAAATTTTTTTCTATCTTGACTTTGTCTTTGCGATGAGCCAAAATCAAAGAACACTAGCAAAAAACAACAACACAAACCGCACTCGTTCAGTATTTAGCACATTTTCCAGCGAAGAAACAATTTACAAAAACAAATACATGCAAAGCCAAATTAAAAAACACTTGATGATGTCGATGCTGAAACTGATTGTCCCGTTATTTGTGTGTCGAGTAATTTTTCATGCAAGCATTGTTATTGTAACAGAAATTAAGACTGGCAGTGTACTTCATGATATGTAATTTTATTGCAATTTTGTATTTGTATTTGTATTTATTGGACTTACATAAGAATTAGTACAGTAAGATCAATAAAGTTCTTTTAGCGTACAACAATTGCAATGTAATTGTTTTTGTTTTTTTTTTGTTTGATTTTTTGTCAAAAGCAACAATGAGCAACATGTTGTATTTGTTTTGTTTTTTTAAGCATTGGCCCGCACTTAAAATTTCTTGGGCCCCACTGTTATACATAAACACACTTGACATTTTGTTGCAGCGAGTTCTGTGGTAGTCTTGAAATCTTTGAAGATTTTTTAAATGTAAAAATTATTGAAATCTGCCCTCCTCAAGTCGAAGTAGGTGGTTAAATATTTAATAAGTTTTATGAATTACAGAGTATAGCTTTAAGCCAAGGATTTTAGGTGAAATAGCTGACTAGACTACCGAGACTGCTTTAACAAATTTAAAACAAACTTTTTAAAAATCCGGTAATTGTAGATTGGAGTTTTTTTACTACCGTATTGAAAATGATTGTCAAAAATTCAATTTGACAATAATCCACTTTCATGGCAATCACTGATCATGTTCATTGTTGTGATGATCACGTCTGAAATATATCCTTTTTCTAGGTGTACTTTTGCGTCTGCTTCGGCTGTTGAGGCTTCGGCAAATTTGTATGGCTAAGTATGAATAACTCAGAAATTAAGACTACAACTCTTTAAATATTAAAGTATTCAAAGTTTTAAAATGCGAATTTTGCTGCGTGGTAAAACTTTTTTTTTGCGTTTTGAGGTTTTCTGAACGCATTTTTATTTTTATAAATCGATACTATTTTGGTATAATTAACCGACTTCTATTATGTATACGTTTGTTTTTAAGGTGAATATAGTTAACCTTAATAGCACCGTTGTTGAAAATTCAAACAGCAAAAATAATCATTAAAGCAAGTACGCAAATGTAAGTTTATGTCCTGTAGCTCATATATTGGGTGTTTAATTGAGGTATCATATTTGTAAGTTTATGCACGGAATGGAACAACCTGTATTCTCGAAACTGCATAGGTGCTTATCTCTATTAAGGTTTGTTTCCACACACTTTGCTCTGCCTTAAAGTTTGTTGCAGGATATTATTGCTTTTCAAGTGAGTTCACTTCGACTGCATGTTCAACTTTAATGGTGCCAATTAGTTTCAGTCGATACAGCCAACATTTCGCTTAAAAAATGTTATCCATTGAATTATCCACTGCAGTAGAATTCAGATCTTGATGGAAAATGTAGGTTAAAGTTGTTTATCATTAGGTTAGTAAAATGTTTATTAACGTTTATCATAATCGTTGTTAGGATACCATCATTTATGAATTAGGCATGTAATGTATAGCATATCATAAGAATTTTTATAAAAAATATTTTAACATAAACACCTTGTTAGTAGTAACTAAGAGGAAAGACATTTCATTCTCATAAGAAAATTTGAATAGAAGAAGAAACAAGTAATTAATACTCTAATTGATTACTTTAAATTTCTTTGAAAAACAAACAAAAAGCTCTAAAAAAACGAATTGTGCTGTTTCATTGAAATTTTTTAATATTCAAGCTCTAAATAGATTATATTGCGAAGAACTTGTTCAACAAATGATATTCGATTTGCTTAATTTTGCAGCGTTGATATTTTATTTTTTCTTTTTTTTTACTTTTACAAAACATTGTTTATTTTTTGAGAAAAGATTATGTTTTTACTGCTCACATATTCAATTCATACAACAAATATTAACCTTGCTAATCTTATTAGCACTTATGTTACCTAAATTTTAACATTGAGAGAAAAGAGCCGCCTTCTTATTGCGCATGACTTCATTTCTATGTAAATTTTTATACTCACTTATTTTATCTGAGCATATTTTTTTTTAAGTATGTTAAACAATAAGCTCTGTTATATAATAAATTATGTTATTAACAGGTGAATCTTAAAAAGATTATTGTGACATTTTTTGAAGGATTATTTTGATTATGATTGAGAACAAACTTATTTAGATAGTTTTTTTTTTTAAACTAATATGTTCAAGAATTAATGAAAAAAAATTCAGTTTTTTTTTTTGTGGAAATTAACTTGGTTCAGCTAAATAAAAACAATGAATTTAATTCTCAAGTGTACACACATTTTCCTAGGAAGTACATAGACCGCTTGCACTTGGCACCAAAAATACACTTTTTAAGTATGAAACTGAAAGCTTTTCTGAATTAATTCGAGGCTCCTGATTACGAATCTGGTACCCAAATTTCGACATCATGTGGTGATTTGGAAAAAAATCGGAAATCAAGGTAAAAGAATATCTCAACGTAAAGAAGCTTGAGCTTTCAAACTATAGATGGTACGAATTTTTCCACAAGACAAAGATGTTTGTGATGGACAAACAATTAATTGTTTGGTTCAACCCTCCTTTTTCACCCTTATTTGCACTTTCTCTACAAACCGTTGAGGATTGTTTTCGGAATTTTATAAACAAAATAGCCAAGTAAAATAACAAATATTTTATTCCAGAAAAATGTTCTTGCATAAAAAAGCAAGTAGAGGCCTTGAACCTGGTGGCGTCCGAGGCGTAGCTGGTTAAAGTGCGTGGCCGCTATGTCAACGAACTTTGGAGACCCAGGTTCGAACCCCAGCACCGACAGAAAATTATTTGAATTAAAATAATTTTTCTGTACGGCCGCCACCTCTCTGCAAACAATGGCATTACCTCGGAGAGTAATCAAAATGCCATATAAATCTTCTTGAGAACGAGAACATTCCGTTCATCGCCGTTCGGAGTCGGCGTTAAGCATGTAGGTCCGGTTCTCGCTCAATTGTGTACAAACTTAATAACACGCACAACACAATTGATCATAAGAAGATAGGTCAAAGTCCTTTCAAGGGCTGAAATGGCTAGTTATTTATTTATTTTTTTAGAGTCCTCGAACAATAAAACATCCTCAGTTCATCCATACCGAAGCAATATAACTCTAAAGTCCAATTGGATTTATATTTCACTTATATTCAGTAGACTGCTGATACACTGATAAAAATTCTTTATCAAAATATCTCCGCCAGGTAAATACATCAGCAAGTTTGTCTGGTGATTGAATTCTTGACCACCCTATATTTTCATGAGGTCCCTAGAACATTCCTCAAAAATATATTTATGCATGTGTAGGTACTCAAACGACGGGTTCTTACTTCCAGACATACACTTTAAAGATTTAAAGATGTGAGGATCTTGTTCATACACTAAGAAAAATATCCTTCATGTATTTGTTTTAAAATTTTTGTCATATTTAATATCATACTGATTTATAGAAATGAATGGATTTTAGAAAATACAAAGACATTCTTAAGTTCTTTTGGTTTGAAGTCTATTAAAGTCCTCGATATCTATTCTTAAGCCATCTTTTATTTTAAGTAAAAAAAACTATCTATAAAAATATGAATTTTTCAGTTACAATTCATATAAATTTCAAAATTCATATGCAAACGAAAAAAAAATCAGCGGAATGATTTCAAAATTAACTTCTGTCTATCAACGGAATTCAACTTTCCCCCTCGAATTTTATAAATAAAGCCAAAGTTTAATGAAATAATTTTATACGAAAATATTTTAACAATGGACCGTATGTTTTAAAAAAAAATCTGAGAACAAACATTTCGTTGATTTCCATGCTTAACTGTGACCTTAGCGGCAAACTTTTGGTGCAAAAAAATACTGTTATTTATAAATGTAAATTTTTATCTTGTCAAATATTTAAATTTAACCTGTGGCAATTCATGTAAATATCTGGTGTAACAAAAACACAGAGCAAATAAACAAGCACAACAACAGCTGCTACTCGTGTCCTTGATATTGTAACATAGAAAATTTGCAATAATATGTCAATATTACGTGACTTGAAATGGAATGAAGAGAAGATACTCGTAGCTACTTAGCATCAATCAGAACATGCTATCTGAGATGCTGATTTTTTTTTTTAAATTTATAATTGAACTTAATTTTTCAACGTTTTTTATAACAATCATTTGGTGGAACCAGAATTGAAGTGAATCCATTAATTGAGCAAATGGTTTACAAAAAACAAAGAGCAATTACATCTAAGACAAAAATAAGATTGCATATCAACTCAACATGTCTTACGTCAACAAGACCGGTACGTATAATGCCCTAAAACCGGTGTTGATTGTCAAAAATGTCCACACATAAAAGCACTCAACCACACCCGCCTACTTCATTATCATTCTCCAATTTTCTTTTCACTCAGTAATAGACATTACTTTAATGATTACTTCCTTCAGGCGCGGATCCAGGGGGGGGTTTTGGGGGTTCAAACCCCCCCCGAAATTCTAAAAGAACCTGTATTTAAATGTACTGATGTTTATCAGAAAAAAAAGAAAAAAAATTGGTTTTGTATAATTTACTTTAAATATTCGCACCCCTATGCTATAAACGTTTGTAGCTGTTTCTACACGTATTGCTAAAATACTGAATTCTGTTCCAGTTTTTGATTGTTTTTGCGATATTGCGCCTGTAGCTGTAAACAGTCACACATACAATCTTAACCTGAAATCACAAAAACACCGCATTTTTTGGATAAAATAAATCCAAACACCGCACAGTCTTAATTTAAAAACCCACAGTTTCGATAGTATCGGAAGTGTAGACTTAAAATTCCTTCTTATACAGTAATGGAGAAAAATTCCGGTTTTTGTAGTTTTTATTTATTTTGATGTTGGTTTTATGTTGGCCTTTAAGATTTGTATTCGAGTCAAATAAACAGAGAAATAACTTTTATTATTATAATTATCTTCACCCCAGCGTCAGCTTGTGGTATTTAACACAAAAAAATAATCCTGAGCACCACACAATCATATGGAGTGGATATGGAGTGAAATGTGGATGGCTATTTTTTTTCGTAGCAAAGTTTTTTCCAATAAGTGGAATAATTTTTTCACATATTGCAGCAAAACACAAATTATAACCTTCTTTTGAAAAACCAGAGGCTCGAAATAGATTTTAGACTAACGGTTTCTTCCCACGCCTACGATTTTTTGAAAAAAAAAATTATCCCGCTCTAATGTATATAAAGGGTGGTTAAATTTTAAGGGCCGATGTTGAATATAAACCACACCTAAATGTCAACTTTTTTTCTGCATTTCATTTGACATTTCTCAATTTCAGACTAACTCAATTTGAACCGTTAAAGTTATTCAGGCTTATTATGAAAATGAGCTTTCAAATCAAAATGCATATCGAGCACTTCGTGATTTTTTCGGTCAATTTAATCGTCCAAATGTGCGTACAATCGGAAAAATCGTGCAAAAATTTGAACAAACCAGGTCTGTAGGAGATGTGAAAACACCAGTGCATGCTCGTACTGCTTAAAATATTGCTGCTGTTCGCAATAGTGTGGCTGAAGAGCCGTCCACCTCAACACGTCGTCGTGCCCAACAATTGCACCTCTCACGTTCGTCGTTGATGAACATTATGCATAAAGACTTGCATTTACACGGTCAGAATGGTGGCAAGAAATGGCAACAGTGGATGATCAATTTTCGAAGAAAATCATCTTCAGTGATGAGGCGCATTTTTACCTCAGTGGATTCGTCAATAAGCAGAATTACCGCATTTGGGCGAATGATAATCCAAGAGTGATTGTCGAAAAACCAATGCACCCACAAAGAGTGACTGTTTGGTGCGGTTTATGGGCTGGCGGCATCATCGGGCCGTATTTTTTTCCAAAATGAGGCTGGTCAGGCAGTTACTGTGAATGGTGTTCGGTAGCGTGAGATGATAACGAACTTTTTATGGCCCGAATTGGAAGATATGGATGTGGATGATATGTGGTTTCAACAGAACGGTGCCACTTGCCACACAGCTAACGAAACAATGGCTCTTTTGCGCGACAAATTCAATGGCCGTGTTATCTCACGTGGTGGCGATGTCATTTGGCCACCAATCATGATTTGACACCGTTGGACTTCTTTCTTTGGGGTTATTGGAAAGAAAAGGTGTACGTCGATAAGCCAGCAACAATTCAAAAGCTAAAGGATGAGATAATTCGGCTTCGGGGTGCAATAAGGCCAACGGCAATTTTATTTATTCCATTTGAAAAAGAAATTAAGCCAATTTCGCCTTATTTCCCTTTAAAAGGAACCAATATTAAAACGCCATCAAATAAGTTTTATAGTTTTATTTAATGAAAAATTAAAGATATAAAGTATTGGAATAATTGTACTTAAGGGCCCATGCTCCTTTTTTCTTTTTTTTCTAAATGTGCATTTGGAGCTCCTAATGCACATGCTGCAAAAAAAGGTCGGTCTCAAATGGTTTAGGAGATAAAAATCGTGAAAGTCTGAAAAATTTACATATTTTTTTATTGAGAAGACTAGGATATCTTATTCTAATAATAGAAATATATATCCGTTTAAACCGAAAAAATATGATCGTTAAAATGCTAAAGAACATACATCTTTTTGTAAGTGGTCGAGAAAAAAATGTAAAATATAAACGTAAAAGTTATGAATGAAAATTTATAAAATATGCGCGATTTTTACTAAAATTTTTAATGAAGCTTTAATATTATAAAGAATGAGCGCCGCAGGTTTATAATAATTCGCCGCGATTTTTAATAAAAATTTTTTGCCTGCGGCGCTCATTCCTTATAATATTAAAACTTCTTCACCTTCACTATTGAACTACTAATAATAAATTTTTCGCGTTGATACGAAAACAAGCACATTGAGGTTGACAATGGCAACTGTTCTCTTGCAAATTGAGTACCTACGCTGAGTCCAGTAACTTTTCAAACAACAGACTACAGGGAGCGTACTTTTTATTAAAAATAATCCTTAGTTTGCAAAAATTATTTTTCGGCCTTATTACCATTTTGCTAAATTTTTTTTAGGCTTTATTTCCTTTTCAAATGGAAATAAAACCAAATTCACAATTTCGGCCTTATTTCTCTTTGAAAAGGAAATAAAGCCAATTCGGCCTTATTGCCGTTGGCCTTATTGCACCCCGCCAATTCGGCACATTAACGGCATAGAACCTCACTTATGCCTCGGCGTCATCGAAAATTTGGACCATCGGATGGTGGTGTGCCGCCGAGGTCGGCGGCCATTTAGCCGATATTTTGTTCCATGCATAATTGAACCATACCAATATTATCATAATAAAAAGAAACGACAATAATTTCCTTAATAATTTGTGTTTTATTCAAAAACAACATCGGCCTTTAAAATTTAACTACCCTTTATATATATAACGTACATAAATATTTTTGAAACCCCCCCCGAAATATATTCCTGGAACCGCCCCTGACTTCCTTTGCTAACCCAGTGCTTTGTCTATTTAAAGCACACAAAAATGAGATCCAGATAAACAGCTCATCTACCTTTGAAAACAAAAATTTGACTAAGCAAAAAGTAGTATTTTATTAATGTCCTCTGATGCTTACTGGAAACAAAATTACCAACAAATTTCAAACACTGTCTCTTTATATTCGACAATGATCTGCTGACGAAACAAATCCAGAATAAGAGATTAAATTAAAAATTCGATGGCATGCAACACAACAACAAAAGATATCAATCTAAACAAATTCATTTAGACCGGAGTGTATTCGGATTTTCAGGATAAACGTTTTTAAAGGAATGTTTTGTAAGGACTTTTCAGTGACATAAAATAATTGTACGTTATAGATAGAGGGAGGCGCAACTTTTTGGAACCATTACTTAACACTCACTTTATTAGGGAAGTTGGTGTGCTGCTGCAAAGCGTGCTCAATAAGAGTTGGTATGCGGCATCCAAGCATTCCTTTTGCTGAAAGGAATCGCCATTAGGACAAATTGAAAGAATTAGCAAACACTGCCTTAATTTTATGTTTATATCTGTGTATAATTTTTGAAAATAATTTACGTTTATGTCTGTTTGCTTATTTGCAAAAACATTCCATGCTCAATAAGTTCCAGACTAAGTTAATTCTTAAGTCGCCTTCATGAGTCGCTAATTATGTATATCCAGGCGATTTCCATATCTTTGTTCTTTATAAAGCATCTTCATCGTGTGATGATATTAATCACTTGATAACGTTATAATTGTTGTTGTACTTTCTTGTTTGTTTCATATGGTCATCTTAATAAAAACCGATGTTTCTCTAGTATAAATAATTCAAAGAATTTCGGTGCTGACCCTGTTCATACATAGGCCGAGGCAATAGTTTTTTGTCGCCTGCTTCACAAAAACTTTTTGTGCACACACTCAAATCTACACATACTCGTACACACTCGCACGAACCCAAAAAGGTATGCAGTACTTTTGTGTTGTATAATTTCTTATAATGTAGCTTAAGAGCTGCCCATGATTCTTATCAGAAAAAAGTTATCCAAGTCGTCAAAAAGCAGGTAAATAATTAGTAGTTAGCAAAAGTCCCAGCGTGAAAGAACCCACTGTTGAGAGCAAAAGCTTTTAACATACCCTGAAATATATATTAAAGTTCTTCTAATTAATATTATTGGTGCTACCAAATACAAACCCACACACACACACACACACTTGACAAATGCAAAATAAAAGCAACACAAAGCCTAATGGACGCTAGAAGAGTATCATGTGGAAGAACCTTAGCCTTCTGCTGTGTGGGTCGAGCATACGTTTGCGAAGCTTGGTATATTCAGAGCTCTGGGTCATGGGTATGTAAATATAAGGTTGTGCTAGGCGGTGACTTTTGCTGCAACAAGAACTTGGAACTTTGGTAGCTCTTGTTGTTATTTGAAAATAAACAAAGAAGTAGAGCATAAGTAGATTCAAACAACAAAGAAGAAAATTACTAAACCAGACAGGCGACACAAACACTGCGACAACTTTTTCAACAATTTTATTCACACTTTGCAGTCCCATGAACTCAATAATCGTACATGTACAGACAAACACAAATGGAAAAATTAAAGGAAAAACAACAAAACACATCAAGGATATATTAAATAACTACCGAACGGTCAACTTCCTCTTCCGTGTTTGCAGTTAGTGAAGCTACCTCGCACTAATTTCCTGAATGTTATAATGTGTGTTTGTGTTTATTTACATAGGTATGTGTACATTTCCCGTGTGAGCGGAAGTAAAATTTGGATTCTGTAACCATTGGCATACTTTGGTTTGCAGTTGAGCGTTTCTAGAGCAAGAGTAGCGTCCACAACGATTTACGTCTCAGATTTAAAAATATGCTGCAATGTAATTTAATTAGCTTTGAAGTGGATAAAAGTACATCCCTCAAGTGCCTAATTTGTCAACACAGAAGTGATCTAGAGCGAAATGTCATGTGTCTGCTTTTGACTAGCTTCGCGATCTATAAAAAGTGTTGTTCGAGATGTTGGTTGAGAATAAATACTTAACTGAAAGCTGAAGTATTGGCATTGAATATCCAAGTTCCAATAAATTTTTCAATTGTCTCTTAAAAAAAGTGCAAATGTAGATCGTGTTACAAAAGTAGTGGTTTTCCTGGACGAAGAGATCTAAAAGTTGGAAACAAAAATAGATTTTAATTCACGTATGTAACAATTCTATAAATTCTTAGCATGCCCACGCAATTTTGGTCTTGTCCTAGCTTAGTTACCTAATTACGAGCTTTGTAAAATTACCTAAGATCAAAAGAATTATTTTCAAGGCGATTTCTCAACTGAAAAAATTTTCACGTGAAAAAAATGAAAAAAAAAAGGAAGAAACGAAAACCAAATTTTGTTTTTGATCTTGTTAATTAACTATCCCATAAACATTTTGTTAATGTTTGATACACATACTATTTCAAGAACTAAATTTAACTCAATTCGCTCGGAAGTGTTCTTGATTGGCTTACATTTTGTGATTGCATAGTATATGTATATAGTATAAACATTACATCATGATTTTGGTTGGAATTTTCAATGATGGTTTCAAATTTAAAATTCTTTAAAATTGTTTTTCTTTTTGTTTTATTTTCTCAAACAATTCAAACATTCTTGCCGATTATCGAAATGGTATTTGAATTTTAAAATTTACTGCTTATAGTTGAATATGTATGTAATATGTCTGTAATATGTATGAATATGTATGTAATATGAACGTCTCGTCTCTTATAGACAAAAACAAAAAAAAAAAAACACAGGTGCGTCACTGGACACACGAGAGAAGCGAAGCATTTTCGCAAATTCATAGATTTGATAATTTAATAGCGTTTTTTCGATTAAAATAATTTTTAAATTCAAAACTTTAAAATAACAAAGTATATATATCATATATATTAACCCTCTTCCGCCCTCCCTTAAAGCCCCCTTAAGGAATAAATATACACAAATCATTAATTTTGTTACAATTTAATCAACTTACAGGTTGTTTATTTTTAACGATATTTATAACGACCTTTAGTAGGAAGTAGAAACAACATCTAATACACAATCCTTAGTGAATATTTCTTTTAGTTCGTTCTTTCTTTTAGTTCGTTAGGTCTTTTAGTTCGCATGGACAAACCGAAGATTCAAACCATAACTCGGTAAATTTAGTTATCTTTGCTCTAGTTCGTTTTGTTTGCTACTTTTGTCGGTTGGCTAGCCAATACACAGTCCTAGAATAGCCAACACACAATCCTTTCTTAAAGTAATAGATTATAGTGATCTGCTGAAACAGAGCTTTAGCTAATGTATCACTGTATCAACAAAATGATATAGGAAAGGGTTTTAGCGTAATGGTTAGAGGAAAGTACCAACAAACGGTAGAACTGTGAGTTTGTGGGTTCAATTCCTGCAGCGGGCCAGAAATTATTTTTAATTTAACATTTTCTGGTTCAATTGATGCAAGCAAAAGACAATATCAATTCTAAGAAAAAAGGTGTCGGAAATAAGTGTCGTTTTTTCTGATTTCACTCTAGCAAATCGCAGAACGAGGCGTAAAAAGCTTCGCTTCAAAAAGAACGCTGCACACCAGCTAGTCTGAAGCATTATTAAAAGAAAGTTTCGAAAATTTTTTTTTACCGATCGTAGGGGTCGCGCATCGACATATTTCTTTATAACTTCGCTATTAACTGTCCGATCTTAAAAAAAAGATATATTTATGTTTTTGTCTGATGAAGACATATTTTTTGTCTCTAGGACTCATTGACTTCAGTTGACCCCCTATAGTACTAACCATCCGCACCTCACATTCTACCATCTTAAGGTACCATTTTGATTTCAGAAATGAAAAAGGAGTAAAAAATTATTAAATTTTTTTCTGAAGAAATTTTTCGCTATTTCCACTAGAAATATTTTAAATATTTTTTTTTGCAATTTTTTTGAAAAATGTAGGGAAAATTTTTAAATTTTTTATCATATCGTATTATTTTTATAAAATATGCACCGAACGTTTGAAACATTCTTTCAATATCCCTTTAGACTAGCTGGTGTGCGGCGAAATTGATTTTTTTGAGACGGTCATATACATATGTATGTTTTGCATATTATTATGTTTGAATTGTATATTCTCTATCTCATAAGTCCTCTATCTATCTATCCATCTAGTTTTATTTCAAATGAAATAAAAACCAACCAAAAGGTTATTATCTTGAATGTATGTACGAATACCATGCAAATATTTATTTTAATTTTGACTACCAAAAACTTGTTATTACTTGTTATCAAAAAAATCATTTATATGCATGGAATCACCTGCTTAGCACAAACACTATTTGTTCGTACACCTTTTTTAATAGCTGACAAAAATACAAACACGGTACACTTTATGCTACAATAATTAATAGAAGAAGGTTTATTCAGAGCAAACTCATTTAAATAAGTATCACTTTACTTGGTAGTCCTTGAGGGATAACCTTTAATAAATATTGTTAAGAAAAAATTTGCAGAATGTACACATTTAAAATTACAAATTTCTGTGTATGGCATTAAGACAAAAACAAACACATCAACAGACCAAAAGCAGGTACAACAACATTAACTCAACAACATAATTATCTTTCATAATGTTATAGCCCGATGGGAATAACGAGCACGATGACGATATGTTGTCATGTGCCGGCATTTTCAAGAACCTTCAAGAAACCGCAAAACGCTTGGAAATGCAACGTCCGCTGCATACATTCATACCTACACACATACATAGGTAGGAGCTAAGCAACAGCTAAAACAGTTATAACAATTCCAACAGCGCACAGCACACGACGGAAGTTCAGTTGACTTTGGCTTAAGTAGTGCTAGTGAGTGTCCTTGTCACATCATCAACATTCCGCAACAGGAAATAACTCGGGCACTCAAACTCTTCACTTCACTTGAATCAGCTTTCATTGCACTTTGCCTTGCCAGATCCCGAACTGTGTAGCCGAATAGCCCGACCAACCCAACCACACCAGCGTATAAGGTTGCAAATGGAATTCATAAAGTGCGCTCGCTGAAGCCAACATTTTACGTGCTCGGCGAAGCACTGAGAACTGCAAGAAATGAAGGAAGGTGCTGCTGTAGTTAGAAAGTTGTAGTTAGCAGCAACAGTGAATGTATTTTTTATTGCATTATTTTCCTATGTTTGTTTGTTTGTTTGTTTATTGCACTGCTTGAACGCTTGTATGCGAATGTAGAGCGGATCTTGTTTAGTTGACGTTAATTTGTTTGTCCTTTTAAACGTAACCAATTTTCTCAATGATGAAGTTGCCTGAAACCTTAAGCTACTCAAAGCTGTTATTTGCATTGATTAGAAGAATTAATCTTGAGAAAAGGAAATAAGTCTAGTATTTCAAAACGAGGAAAAACAAGCATAGTCAAGGATTATTGAAGGGAGTACTTGATACAAATCGGTGAAAGAGTACTTCACAGGATATTTAACAGTTCATTATATTAAAATTATATGTTGTATTATTATAACAATAAAACAAAAAATTAAAAAAAAAAATATATATATATAGGTAAAATAGACTTAAAAAAAAATAAGAAAAATTAAACAAAAAAGCTCCCAAAATTTGAATTGAAGACATTTCATGCCATAATGCATATGCGACCTTCACACCAATTGATTGAATGCCAAATATTAAGAAGAAATGAAAATAAGACAATTTTTTTAATACAGTCGCTATAAATACACATAAAACTCTTTACTAATATTCGAGTCGTCGTCATCGACAGCATCGTCATTCAAATTATGAATACATGAAAAAGTTACTCAGCTGTTGCTACTAAAAAGTTATGGAAAATGGAGAAATGGAATTCTAATCGTAGGATGATAATTCTTTTTTCATTGGTTGTGGGCTTGTAAGACGTTTTGTTTGCGTGCTACTGCTGAGCATCTGTATGGAGTTTGCCCCATTGTCAGAGAGCCAGGTTTTTTGTTTTTTTTTATAGGTTTCATATTCAAATTTTTCATCTGCGTCAAGAAACGTTTCTTAAAAACAGCAAGTCCAAGAGAAAAGAAAACTTTTTACTCAGTTTTATCATAAGTTTGGAAAATTGTCGCTATTGTTGCAGATTTGCCAAGTACAGTAGCCAGCGTAGCAGCTGGCGGTGTTCGCTGTTCTTTGAGCTGCTAAAGTTGTTGTAAGTTTTAACAAATGCCCGTCGCAGGCAGATATGAATTTGAATAGATGACAAAATTACGTAATTTACATTTAAAAAGGTAAAAAAGAGAAGTATCAACAAGTTTTTTGGATAAGAAAAAAACTTTGCTCTTGCATTTCTGAAAAATGATATTTTAATGAAGTCCTTTGAATAAAAAGTGAAAACTGTTAAAAACGGTGCAAACAGCAAAAAGCAAAGGAGCTGTTGTTTAATGTGCTTAAAGCAGGATTACTGTTACAACGGTTTTCCCTTAGTTGTTGGTGAATTCTGATGCTTGACGTAAATAATTTTGAGATTGCTGTCATGGTAACAACGAACAAGTATTTTAAAATAATAAAGACAAAAAAAAAAAATATATATATATATATGTCGGATAAACATCATTATGTTTATCGTTTTCTGCATTATCTTTGCCATTCATGATATCAAATCAAACAATTTATTATAGAAAATTTTAAAATTCTTTATTTAAAAATTAACAAACATGTAACGGAACGTGGCAATCCCAGTCAGGTCTTTTTCTATTCTGAATTTTTATATTCTATGCCTACTAATATTGAGATGATTTTTCTCTAGGCTTGCTGATTGGTTTCACCCAAGTTAGTTTTACTTGACGTTCCGTTGAGTATATTTAGGTTTCACTTATGATCAGAAATACCACGCTGCGACATATACATAAAAAAAAATTTGTTCTTGACACCATTTAAAGAACTTTTTGAGAGTGTTAAACTAATTATAATTCAAACTCATTTAAACTTAAACTATTTTACTATGAGTTATTAGAGAATTATTTTTCAAAATACAATAGTTTATGGGAAATGATTTAAAAATCACATGAACTAAGTGTGGGAGTGACCTCAAAAGGAAGAAAAAAGTATTTTTTAAGGCAACACGTCTAATTTCAGAAAACTTTTACTATAATTTTATTTTTTTTTTAATTTTCTTCACTTTTTTTCTATCTCAACTCTGGTCTGTTGTATTTACATAATTAAGAATGCATTTCAAAATGTTTGCTAAATACTTTTCAACAGCGTGGTTGACCATCACAAAGTTTTAACTTTGCTCAACATGCTTAAAATATCAAAACAATTTGTTGACTTTCTAATAAGGATGCAAAAAACTTAACACAGTTTATGAAAATTCAATTAAGTTGAGTTATGATAGTTCAACTTTTGTTGAGAATTTGTTTATGAATTGAAGGGATTTCAGAAAAGAAAGGAAAAAAAAATAATTAAATAAATCGGAATAAGCTCAAACTCATTCTTAACTTCCTAACGACGTAAATTGGAAAATTATAAATATATCGGCTGAATAGAATCACAACAGTATAACTTAAGTCAATTAAATATTATCTTATCTCTGATCTTCTTAAGCAGTAGACGTTGTTTTAAAACTATTTAAAAGACATAAATTAATCTGATTAAATGGTTCTACTTAAATAATTTTGATTTTATATAATATTGTAAGATTTTTAATTTTCTAACTAATGCATTATTTGTCAACCCCTTTGTACTGTCTATAAGATACAAATTGTTTCCGGGGCCTAAGCAAATGTTTTATCTGCATAACGCCACTTCCTGCTTCGTCTCACATGCTTTTTGCCCATTAAACAGAAATCACAGTGTATTCCTTTATTAATGAGCTCAACTAGACGTATTCGTGTGAGTATGAATGCGTATTTAAGAGAAGAATAAAAAATATTAATTGGATTTTCGAATATATGTATCAGTGTGTATGATTTAATATTCAAAACAACACTTATGAATAAATTGTTATAGAATTTGCACAATAATTGAATGAGAATGTGATTGAGAGACTCCAAACATCCATGAACAATAAAAACATGTCCATACTTTGTAAATAAATTAAATTGAATTTCACAAAAAAAAAAAAATAAAAAAAAAAAAAGAAGAGAACCTACAATACACGCACGTATGAACAATACAACTGTTAAACATACATACCATACAAACATGATGACAGACAATCTACACATATTTGCATTATGTATCTGGTCCCACATGGCGTCTGGATGTCCTGTCTTATGGCAGTCGAAGTTGTCACAAATGTTTGTACTGTGTAAAGTAAATTTTAACAAATTTTAAAAAAATTCAATAAAACTAAAATTCCTTATCACCAGAGTCAACCCCGACATTTGGACTAAAAAAATTGAAACGAAATTAAATTAAATATTTTCCTTCTCTAATATTGAATTAGATTTAATATTTTACTAACTTACATACATATGTGAGAACTAATTCAACACTTGTTGACTTGATCACTTTTTTCATTTTTATCTTTCTGTTGCTTCTACTAAATCAAGTAAAACTTCTCGTCAAGAGGGGGGGAACAAAGCCGTTTAGAGTTTATAATTAAATGTACTGTATTTAGTATTCATGCGACACTTTTTTAAAATTCATTCCTAGAGTGATGTACAAACAAAGTTTATTGAAAATGTCGAAAAAACTCAATTAATTAAATGAAGCTCACTTAATCTAAAGGACAAAACATACAACAAAGTTTTATTCCAACTTTGCCTCGCAGATGTCGTCAAATGCCACATTTGCCACATGTGCGTGATACCAATGATACTCGAAACACGTATAACAAAGAAGCTAATTCAGATGGACTGAAGAGACCAGAGCATAGTGGGAGGAAATGCTGAAATGCCTGTTAGTTTATTGTAATGGCTGTAAGTGTAGTTATGTAAGTTGGTCGTCTGCAAGAACTTGCAGTTGTAATTCAGTTTTCAGTTTTGATTGAAGACAAGGACTAGACGATAGAATATTAATCATGAGATGTTTATAAGCATTGTGAAATATTGAATAAAATACAATAAAAGTTAATAAAGGGTGTTTTTTTTTATTTTCTATTTTTCGATAAGGATTAACCTGTCATACGTTGGTCAGATCAGACGACTCTGTTATCAGCTTGGTGTATCATTTTATAATAAACCGCCAGAACAACTCATGCAAATTGTGCAAATTTATTTAAAAAAATTGCGTTTTAGTTCGGGAATGCTACTGTGCGCTACGTTAATTTTACGACATAATCGTCTATCCGACCGACTAATTGAATTAACCATGAATTGTTATCGCATCACTCATACGCATAATAATACGCATGAGAATACGCATACGCAATAAAAACTACCGTTTTTTAATTCATTAATGAACCTTTTCGGGTAGAAACGTTCAGTTTTGGCACTCAAAAATGAACCTTATTTTGTTCGGAAATGAGTTAAAAAAAGAACCATAGAAAAGTTATTTTCCAGCACTCGGAAATTAACCTCTTTTGAATTAATCGCCGGACGAAAATACCTCTCAAAAACGTACCTTTTTTTTAGGAAATGAGTTAAAAAATTAACCATAGAATAATTTTTTTCGGCACTTGGAATATAAAAAAAGTAATATGATTCATTTCTGAACTCATTTATGAACAAAAAGTATATGAGAAATTGCTTCTACTGATATGATAAAAAAATTATGTTTTTAAAATTAACTCTTTTAAGATGCAAAAAAGAAACATTTATGATTCATTTCTGAACTTGAACAAAAATGAGGAATTTTTACTTACTAAAACGATAAAAAAACTATTCTTTTTCGACTCAAAATAGTAGTACAGTTTTTATGGAAAAGTTTTCATGAATTGAATCTTTTATAGCAAGCACTTTGAGCGACAAAATAAAAAATCAAAAATTAAAAAAAAAATCCTTCCCAAAAACGTTCGCAAAACCCTCACCATAAAAAACCTTCGTATATGATTTAGTGGGTTATTTCAATTCAAAGTTCTTAATCTCTTGGAAGAAATAACATAAATCGATAAATGATAAGATAAATGTTTAAAAAAATATTGAAAACCGTGTATTATGATAAATATACACGTTTTATACAAGTCAGATAAATATACAAGTCAGAAAGATAAATAGATTAATATATATTATGTTTCCGTACAAAATACCACCATCCCGAAAAAAGAATTTTTATAATGATTTTGGTAAAAGAAATAATAACATATATTTTGATTTAAAATTTATTTTAAGGGAAAATAGGTTACAGATTTTTAAAAAAAATTTTTTTTCGGGAATTTTTTTTCATAGTAGGAAAAAAGATATCGTTTTAAAATTTTGCACATATATTTATTAATATCACAGTGTGACGGCTAAAAAAGCAAAACCAAACTTTATAGAAATTCTTAAAGAGGGACATGTTATGAGTCCATCGCACTTGGTGTGACCTCTCAATGTCGTCACAATTTTTTTTAATTCGTTTTTAAAGTTGAAGGGTTCGATTTTTGTTGCGCCGACGTTCATTGAATTTTTACAGCTATTTGCCATGTTGGAAATGAAAAACAAATTCCACTTCTTTTCAGCAGAATTTCACGTAGAATAAGGTTGTATAAAAATAAACACGATAAAATACAAAATGAAGCGTGTAGCGAAGTACATTCCTTAATTTTTCTTTAATTTCATTAAAAAATTAGAGTTTTTATAAATTTAAATGATAAAATGCTGCATGAATGACATCTTTTTTTCACAAAACTTCTTTGTACGTAAAAATACCTTTTCATTGAATCCAAAACCATCAATATCGGTTGAGAATTGGCAAAATGGCGGCAGTTTTAACGTTTTTTTATTGTCAGAAAACACTGACTCCCATGTATATGTTGCTATCGTACAAAGTGCTGTCATTTTGTCAAATCTTAACCGATTTTGGACATCTTTAGCTCATTGGAAAGAAAGTATGATGAGTAACATAAATCTAGAACATTGCTATATAGATCTTTGAAAAATATGAAAGTTACTATGGGACGAATAAACATATTTTTACTTTCAACAGAATTGTTATTTTTTTCACTTTTTACTTTTTGGTCGATTTCGTCACACTGTGTATTTAATGAATACAAAAAAATTTTTTTCAGAATTTTTGAAGAGGTTTTTGACGTTATTTGATTTTTTTAAAAAAATGCCAAAAAAATTGACGGTGTGCAGGATATTGCCAGTCTGGAACATCTGAGGAAAAAATAAAAAAAAAACAAATGAATCCTTGTTTAAGTAGCCACCGCCTGAACTAGGATAATTTTTATCCGCCGAAGAAAAACAAAATTCGGGCTTATCCCGAAAATCTCTCTTGATTACGGACTTAAGTTGAATTATGCATGAAGATCAGTTGAACTTTTAGCATTAGGGTAACAAATCAAAACAAAAAAAGAAAATGTCAAGTTGTCCAGAGCAATATCTCCGATAGTGCAATATTCCCTATTAACAAGTTTAACACAACTCTGCATTATCGATAGAGATGAAGGATAAAGTAACCTAATGAAGAACCCTATTCATATATACAATACAACAATTATATTATATATTTATTACGTCGGCTGTCGTGGCCAAGTGAGTAGAGTGCGTGGCCCATACGCAAGATAACCCTGGTTCAATTTCTAACTGACAGAAAGTTTTTTCAATTGAATTAATTTTTCTGTTCGGCCGTCACCTCTCTGCAGACAATGGCAAACCTCAGAGAGTAAAGCTTCTTGAGTACATGCACATTAGTTCGGCATAAAACTAGTAGGTCCAGTTCTCGATCAATTGTGTACAAACATTTAATAACACCCATAACAGAATTTGATCATAAGAAGTTCGGTCAAGGTCCTCTTAAGGACTGAAATGGCAAGTTTATTATTATTATTTATCACATTATATCCCAGTAAGCAAGGGTGTCCACAGGGGGGTGCAGGCAGGGGAACTTTCCCCCCACCTGGACTTGAAAAATTGCATATATTTTTATTTCCCCTGGAAAAATTCCTGCGGACGACTATGCTTGTAAGTCTAGAATAGTATCCATGCACGAAATATGTTTGCTGTATGCAAGTAGTATGGACAAAGTATGCATTGTCATGAAAAAAAAAACAAAAATTAGCCAGAATCGCTGAAATTCTTATTTTCCCGCTATTAAGGCTAACAGTATGGATGTTGTTACGGTTGAGCAGGATACGGTATGTTGAATATAAATATTTTGCACATATAAACCCCTGTTAAATAAATTAAATTGTTTAATATTACAAGAAATATCTTTAAAGGACACACACATTCTAGAGCAAAGAAGGATAAATGAAAACTTGAATTCTACGAATAATTAATATGTGATTATTTGAGGCTTTGTACAATTTATTGTGCAGCTGTTGCTTGTCTGCTTTACGAAATTCAATTTGATCCAGTCAGTGTAGGCAATTTAGTGAATGTAATGGACACAATCACAGAGTAGATATTATCATTATCTTTATTAGCACTTTAAATATTTGTTGGTGATACTGAAACTGTGACGCAGTCAGGGGGATGCCACTTAAATTTATTAAGTGTAGAATGTTGAGTGAATTTAAGGCAGGACATCTAATAGTTATATCGTCAATGATTGTTTGTGAGAAGTGATTGTTTGTGCCATCAACAATAATGTAAATGACATTGGATTTAATTCTATTTAATTAAGAGTATTACTTGAAAATGTTTCATGAATGCTTGAGGTTGAGTTGAGAATTTTCTACAACTTTAGTTCTTCAGAACGTTACGATTTATAACAAATAAAATAAGATTTGTCAGAAATTACAAGAACTTAATATTCATACTACTTAGAAATAAAGTCAGCACTGTCTGTTTTATATTAAAATAACTTCTTAATTGCTACTTGTATTTTTTTCTTCAGTTGTAAACCTTTCTGGTAAAACTTGGTATTTTCTGAGCAACGTTCATTTACTGCATTTCCTTAGCTTGCATTCTCTATTTTCTAATTCTTTTCATTGCTTCCTATTAAATTAGCATTCAAATGAATTTTAATGCTCAGCTTATTTTTGTTTTGCTCACCTCTACATCCTTCCTTCCTTCATTTTCCTTTTGCTATCTTCCCCAATTTTAAGCACCCTAAGAATATGCATCAAATTGTGACCTAACAGCACAGCCTTCGGAGCCTTGGAACGAACTTAATTAAGTGCCATATTGTTAAGAAGACAGTTGGAAGAGCCGGAGAAGAGGGATTAGGAGTGAAGGAGATGCAGCTATGTGAAAGTGTGTACCTTGTTTTATTTTCTGTTTTGGCGCAGCTTGCACTTGTTTATATTGCCACTTCTTTAAATATTTACAATAAATTAATTTTGATGCGCCACGCTCTCTCGAACTTCTGCCGTTTCTACTTCTCACCCATATAGTTATATTCTGTTGGCTCCTACATTCCACTCTATCGCGTTACTTTTCTTCATTCATAGTCTTTCTTTTTAACGTTATCAAAGAAAATTGCTGCTCATAATGTTACGAGAAAAATCCTTGAGACGGACAGACATTTCATCCTCATTCATCATTTTTTGTATGCTGCTGTTCTTTTGTTGCTGCTGTTGTTGCTGCTGATGCTGGTTCGTAAATGTTTTTTTTTTGTTGCTTTAAAAGCGCGAAATATTTGAAGCGCAATTAAAAAGTCATTTTAATGCAAAAATCTTCTGCATTAATTCTATAGAACGAGTGAACTCTTAATTAATTCATTCATTTTTTTCAGTTTTTTTTTTTTTATTACAATATTTCTTTATTATGCTTTGTGCACGCCCTTTTTACTTGTCATTAGCATTGAAGCTTAATTTTAAGGAAAATTTAAATTTAAGCCAAAGGCAACACTTAAACATTGTGGCATTTGCGGTGCTTCATTTCCGGTTCCGTCGTCATTGCCATTGCATGTGGCGGCATTAGTTTTTGTCACCATGTTTTATTTTGCTTTTGCTGTTATGTCAGTTCCCGCCATTTCTGTCCACAATCAGTTGACCTTTTTTTACAACATTAACAAATGTTGGCTCATTCATATTGCATGCAATTTTTTTGTTGCATGCATTGTTGGTTTCCTGATTTGCATGTTGTTGACATTATTGTACAACAAATGCTGTAGTTTTAACTTTATACTTTGTTTGCTGCTGCTGCTACTGCTGAGTGTTGTTGCTGTAGTTGTTCAAAGGTTTATTTTTTAAAAGTTGTTAAATCGTGTCGAATTTTTCAACTAGAATTAATTCGAAAAATTATGTTTTTCAACAGCAGCTAACAAATTGACACTCTACGCAGCCTGCAACGAGTGATGGAAAGTTTTATTCGTTGACTCGTGAAATGGTGTAGGACAAAACTAAATTATGTACCCAATAAAATAATTATTAATGTAGTTAAATTTGTTTTGCACAACTGGCAATTTAAGCAACAATGTTTTTTGCAGTCATGGAAACGTGTTTGTTGAGGTGTTAAATGATATTTATACAATGTTAAAGTTAGTCGACCATTGTTAAAAATTTGATGAAAAATACTCGGAAAATTTTTAATTGCTTTAAATTGACCTATTTTAAGTTTTAACTATTCAAAAGACGGGCCATAATTACGAAAATCAATACCTAAAATCAATCAGTGAGGCAACCAATAAGAATATTGTAAAATGTGTAGGGCATAAGTACTTTGTCTTATATTTATAAATCCTCGAACTTCACGTTTTTTTTTTTGGAAATACTCTATTATTGAATAATTTCCAAATTAAAAATCCATATATTTCATTATTCAGAAATCTGTTTATGTCTTTAATAATTTCAATTCGCAAATTGCCAATCTTATATATTTATGAGAAATTGATCTCAACATTCTATGAAGTTTTTTTAGGTTAATAAGTTCTTGATTTAATTCGGTAGTAATTTATCACATATTATTTTTTTTTTTGTGTTTTATTGAATATTAGCGCAAATATTAATTTAACTTATAAATCAAAATTTTTTTAACTTAAGGTAAAATATACGTGTAGCAACCAAAAACAGGAGCTGTTTTTAAAAATTTTTTTTAGATATAAGAAGTTTTTTTATATTTTTTTTTAATTTATACAGGTTTTTGTACATAAAAAATACTTTATAAAAATAATTTTTTTTTTTAAATACAGTTCTGGCTTTTCTATAGAGGGCGCTGAAAATGGCATTGAAACAGACATCCAAAACGGTTCGATGGATATGGCCTTTCCCATGTATCGGAAACAAAAAATCAAATGACTTTTTAAAGCATCTACCGTATATTAAGCATCCCCCTTACGCAAGACCCCTTGGTTTTTTTTAATTATGACGGAAGTTGAAGTAAAAAGTTCGAAAAATAGATACATTTTCGCGAGCTTTTTTGTTTGTATAAAAAAAAACAAAAAAAAAATAGATACTTGAATTAAGGGGGATGCTTAAAGGACAAAATAACGAACAAAATGCAAAAAAAAAAAAATCATTGAAATTGAACCAATAGATTTCGAGTTATCTATCGAATCGTTTTAAATAAACTAGTTTCGAGGAAATCAAGCTTTAAGTTTTTTATTTGTTGCATGGAGCTTAGACATAGGTTAACGAAAACCGTTATAACTTCTGTTGTTTTTTTTAAATATCGATTTCCAAATGTGTATGTATATTCTTAAAACTATGAAGAACACATTAAACAAAAAAAAATTTTTAAGGGAGGAAAGTATAAATGAATAACACTTTTAAATCAGTATAATTCTGCACAGCAAAATTAATAAAGACATCCAACATTCTGATTTAAAAATAAGTATCCCACGATGGCCCCTAATAACCATATTAGTTAATGTGTTACGTACTAAATATAAGAAAATTTTATGTCTATGTTATTTGAGGGCTGTCGCAGTTTTGAACAGTACTATTCACATCTTCGTCAATTCAAGTAACCTACTATCCGAGGGATGACTGTAATAATATAGTTTTAGAGCTTTTCTACCAGGAATTTTTAAATTGAAAGAATTGGTCAATCAGCTTTCTCAACCATTTCCAACGAACTCATGACATGAAAACTGCATTTTCCAATGTGTTGAAAGATGTGAAAGTTCTTCTAATTTGTCAAATCCCCGTCATAATAAACAATTGGGCTTATTTTACGGTTCACTATGGCCCTAGGATTAAAGATTTTGACATGGACAAAATGTGGTTCCAACAAGGCCGACTCACAAGCCACACTACACGAAAGATTTTGACTTTATTGCACGAAAAGTTTTCATGCAATTGGTTATTAACTGCCGACTTTCATGTAATTGCACGAAAAGTTTTCATGCAATTGGTTATTAACTGCCGACTTTCATGTAATTTGACTTTACTTTACAGGGCTATGCAAAAGGCCGTGTTTATCTGGATAAACCTACAACTTTAGAGTATATAAGAGCCAAAATTCGTCCAGTTATATGGAAAAGTGCCACCCGAAATATTTACACGCAAAGAAAAAAAACGTTTATCGCCAGTTTGCCGCAAACAAACTTCGTTTCTCGTGCTTGAAATCGTTATTTGCAAACGTTTCAACAGTTGTCATAATAACAGTTCAGTTGCGAGGAACGCGTCATATAGTTGCAGGAAATTAATTTCGTTTCTCATAAACGCGAGTGATTTTTATATTGCAGCAATTGAAAACTTCGTTTTTCTTAACTCAAAATGTTGTTTATTTTTCCCTTCATTGTATTAACATAACGCTTATAGTTTAGAGTTACTTTTTGAACAAATTGTTACTATATAATGAAAAAGGTAGTTTGCTTAATACGCGGACGGAGATAGCAACGGAGGTGCAATCCATTAGTAGACGGACGGACATAATGAGAAAGATTATTAATATAATAAATAATAAATAATTATGACCGAAATAGCTTGCGGTATATATATATAAGATATATTTTTAAGTTGTGAGAACTGAATATTCGTTTGCGGCAAATACAGCTCGCAAACGAAGTATGTTGGTGAATTTTTCAGTTGTGGTAAACGAAAAATTTCTTTGCGTGTACCAAAGTGATCATAAACTTCTCCAAAAGTATTAACTCTTGCAAAAGATTTCGAGACGGTCATTTAAATGATATAATATTTCACACATTATATCCCAGTCGGGAAATGAGAAGTTATTATTGCCGTAACTACCTCAGTAACTAATTACCCTGTAAGCACATGTCATTACGCTTTGGATTACAATTTCTAAATAAATAATGTAAAACGCCTCGTAACAACGATCGTGAATCTAGCCGAACAGCCACGATCGACTCAAAACCTTACAGCCTCGCTTACGATATGAAAATAAATAACCTATGCTGTAATACCAGTAAGCACCACACATTAACGCCTATGACAAGCCCATGTTAAAATAATGCCCTATTTCTGTGTGTTGTAATCCAGCAGGGAACTACGTCCCATTAACAAGTAATCATTGTGTAACTATTTCTGTAATGAATACTGGGAAGCTTAAAAAAAAAAAAAATTAAGAATTTAATTTGATATCCTGTGTTGACGTTTAATTTTGGAATCACAAAATAGATAACTCTGAAATCTTTAAATGCAGTTCCAAAAATTCTTTCGTATAGATTTAATGAAAGGATAAAGAAGAATAATCAATTCTTGTACAGTGAATTTTTGGATGAAAGTGAAGATTTTTTTTTTGAAAACTTTATAATAATGATTTTAGAAATGAAAACTAACAAAGTCCTTGTACAAACCTCCTACATACAAATATAATAGCAAATAAGTACATATTTGCAAATTTTTAATATCCTGCATAGAGATAGAGATGGTTAAAGAAGAACAAACAATGTCATAATTTACTATATATTTCAAAATAGAGTAGCTCATTTTTCTTACATTTTCCAAACAACTCTTGAGGAAAATACCAGATAGCAAAACAAAAAATGCATTTTACAAGGACAAGAAACATAAAATAAAAGTGACGCTGCACAGCAGGACGAAATAAGAAACAAACGAGGATAACAAGTTTGCAGCATTCAAGCATTCAGTTAAATATTCATTCAACCAAATATATTTCTCCAACATTTTTAAAAAAGTCTACGATTTAAATCTAAGTATATAAACGTTTGCAGATGTATACCAATGTGCGTGTATGCGTCTATCTGTCAGATTGGCAAAGCGAAACAATATCTGCAAATAAAGAATGAAAAAGATTTCAATATAGGACAACGGAAGCATTCGTACATTTTTGGCGGATGCCGAAAACTGAAACATGTGCAATAAAATTTTATAAAGAAGCTAAAATGTTTCGCTTTTGTTTCGAATTTCGCTCAATATTGCCTGGCTATATGTTTATATTTCAGTTAAAAAAACAACAACAAAAAATATATAAATATATAGAATGCAAAAAAAAAAAAAAAATGGCGGAAAATGTTAAAAAACATCAAGTGGAGGAGCTTTATTTGGAGTAACGAGCGCATTTGGAGTAATGTTTTATGATGCAGAAAATCATTGCATCGTGCAAAAATAATATTTTCAATAAGAAGAGCTAAAATAAATTGTATGGATTGTAGGAATGAAAAAGGAAAACTCTTAAAAGATGGACGAATGAAACATGGAAAATAAGTAAAAATCATGCTACTAATTATTCTAATATGAGAAAGTCTCAGAAGAGATTCTAGTAGTTTTTAATGATTATCTTATTACGACATGAAGAGTGGCGAGTTTTTTATTGCTATAATATAATAATAATTTTTTATCAAAAAAACATAGTTTTATGTATTATTAGATACGTAGTTTCAACTTTACAGACATTGCCACTTCCACTACCCAGTATAATGAACATAACTTTCTGAGAACTTCATTAGATACATTGTTTATAATCACCTAGGACCGAATGATGAACATATGTACCGAATGATGTATGAATAGTCGTATTAGAATTAAAAATTATTTGTTGGTCTTTTATTGACAGCACTATTGCTCGATAAATAGTCGAAAACAATATATTCCTGGAATGTAACCTCAATTAAGGCCGTTTCAATTTCTCACATCAAAAGATAACAGCAACAAAAAAAGCAATAACAATAAACCGATTCGAATAAACCGAAATTTTGAACCTATTCAGTTAATGAAAAGCTACGCACTCCCACAAATACAGTTACGTTCATTGATGTACTGTGGGCAATATTTGGACTTGGATTCCTTCTACTATCATAGGAGGAAATTATAATTTCTCACCTTGTATGGCTCTAATCTATTAAAAAAAATATGTGTAATATAAGAACTAATATTAATTTATGTTCTTGTTTCACAATATTTTCGGAAATAGTATAGAGATTCAGTGACGGATCTACATACGGACTGAAAGGGCTTTAGCCCCCCTTGGAGAATTTTTTGTATGGGAAAAAAATGAAAAAAGTCCAAAAATATGTTTCCAACCCCCCACCCACCCCTTGGCATACAAAAGCGTAGTTTCAGCCCCCTCCCTCCTTTGGAAAATCCTAGATCCGCCACTGCTAAGATTGTTTTTATTTTCAAGTTGTGTTAAAAATAAAAAAATTCTCTTAAATTATTTGAATTTGCAAAATATTTTTGTTTTGAACAATATTAAAGAAAAAAGTTATATAGTGATTATTTTTGGAAATTGTACCTATAAGTTGCGTCTTAGAATTTTTGTTTTAATTTGTTTTTTTATAAAGAATCAACATTTTAATTAATAATTAAATGCAAGGACTGCAAGGACCATACTTTTTCAATTAGAATAATTATTTAACTAATGATTAATTTTATAAAAATTTCTGTAGCCCCAAAATCGTATTCGAAACAGACTGTTTTTTGTTTTTAATGGATATTAAGAAGCCCACAACTCGGTACTTAGGCTTCGATAAGAACCAAAATTTTATATACAACTTTTTTTTAGCTTTGAACAAAGGACTTCAGGTGATATACCTTTTCAGTCAAGTCTATCTTGGTTCGAAATGCGGTGATAGATTAGTGAGAAAGATGGGGTAATCAAGTATCTAAGTATCAAGAATCTAAACATCTTAAGAAATGAGGAAAGAAAATGTAGAAGAAATAAAGCAGTGATAGGTCTTCAATCTTCAAACGTAATATATAAGTACTATAAGATATATAAAATTGTTACCCCAAAAAACCAAATGATGACTTATTTCATTATTAGTAGTATATTTTATAGAAAAAAGAATTTGATACACTCTCGTGTACCTTTCAAAATGCCTCATGCTGTTGTGCGAAAGCCAAATTTTAAAAGCAATCGTACTTGCTCATGTACGAAAACGCTAAAAAATATTTGTTTCGTACGCATTCACGAGCATGTGTCCAAATGTGACGATTGAGTACAGTTCATGGGACATACATGGCAATGAATAGCAAAGATAAAAAGAGGTAATATAGCTCCCAGCTGAGCCACAGTCACATTTGTTGTTTCAATGAACTACTCGCATAAAAAATTATGTTTCTATGACAGAAAATTATACGCTCGGACTGTATATAAGTATGATTCTAGGTGGTTTACTTGTACTTGCACAAAAACCAATGATTATTTGACAAATTCATTGCACTGGAATTATATATGAACCTAAACCATTATTTACCAGAACACAAGAGACCCTTTAAAAATTCCAATGACGCAACTTATACTATACACTATCCAACAATACACTATTCTTGTGGAACCTTTTTGCCAGAGAATCATTGACATTTTTCATTAGAGCCAATAGAATTCATAAAACTTCCAATAACTCATCTAAGAGCTAAGTTATACTCTTCTCAACTCTGTTTTTGTATTGCTCCCACGAATTTTCTCGTAAGTATCAAAAGTCTCATCTATGTTGTCGTCCATTAGCGCTTGGATTACCTGTAAACCTTTTTGAATCATACGCCACACAAAGCTACGTGAGCGAACTATACCGAACTCCGTAAAAACCATTTGAATCTCATCCGGATCGTTCAAAAGGGTTAACAAAAACATTTATTAAAAATTTGTTTTTTTCTTTGGACATCAAAATGTCAACTTTGAAAAATATATAAGGCCGATTTATGAATTTTTTTTTTCTGTCAAACCCACCTTGCGGGGTTAGACTTTTTGGCCCATAGTGCGTTGTTCAGTTTATAATCCACTCTTTGGCCCTAATCACCAAGCCAAATGAAAATAGCTTTGGGAAAAATGAAAACTAATCGATTTTGCACTTTTTGCATTCTGTCCAGTAACTTCATTGCAGTTCTGTTCCTTCATATCCGCCCTTGACAGGGATGGAACAGCCGTGCCCTTTACATCTTGCATCCTGCGGAAAGTGCTTAAAATTGCGTTGAGTGGCGCGCATTTTAAACGTTTATTCGTTGCACGTTTACAATTTAAATTAACACTTTTCATGGACGTGCTGTGGTTTTCGGTGTGAATCCTGGCTATAACTGTGTGTGTATGTATTTGTATGAAAATGAGTGTGTATATATTAAACGCATTTGAGTGAATATTAGTCGGCATCATTTTTATGTACTCGTATTTCAACTCATTTTTATTTTCAATTCAGCTGTGTGTTTATGCTGCTGATAGATTTTTCTTTCTTTTTTTTTGCACTAAATTGTAACTCAACTGGAAATATTTTTCATAATAAAGTGTTCATTTAATGTACTCTATGACAAATGCGTATTTATGCTATGGCAGAATTAACAAAAGCATAACCGAAAACCATAAAATCAAATGCATAAAGGATATAGACATAAGTATGTTTCATTTATGCATCATACAATTGCATTATTTGTATATAAAGCTATTTCCAACTAGGCGATTAAAAAAACAAATAAAAAATAAAATTGGATTTTATTGTTTGTGGTGAAAATTGCATTTGATAAAGTTGTATAAATATTATTATGGCTGCATGTTTCAACGGGATAAAAACAGAATAGAATAAAAAATAATACTCATAGAATCATTATTAACATTGGGCTTCTGACAAGGCATATAGGGATGGTATGAACAAACGTTTTGGGTGATGAAAAACTATTCCTTTATCAACGCTGGGAATATCTGAAAAGAAAAACACTAGGAATTTGAACCCACAATACACTTCTCTTTTGGGTTGCTTTAAGGTACTACGTAGGTCACTACATATATTTCGGGAATAGGTACATATAAAGGCCTAATTTTTTCTTAATTGTTTTTCGAAATATTCTCCTTTATGATATTGAGGAGAAATATATGTAGAAACCCTTACATATGCACTTCTTTGAGTGTTTAAAGGGTCTAGTGAGTAATAATAGTGAGTAAGTCATGACATAAAGGTATCTTACTCTCTTAATTTCAATATTTTTATATTGGTACTAGCTTTTTCCCGGTGCACTTTGCTGTACCTTATCTAGATATGTACCGGAAAATGTTGCAATGCCTTCAGCGTTATTATTTCTAAACTATCTCGTACTCGAAACATAGGGGTCGTTCATAAATTACGTGACCGGTTTTCAATTTTTTTTTACCACCCTCCGGTACTCTTTATAGTGTATTTCAAAAACACTCCCCTCCCCCCCCATAAAGTAACGTAGTATATGAAATAAAAAAATTAATTGATTAAAAATATTCGAAAATAGAAAAAACAACTGTCGAAAAGCAAGCAAAGAAAAATTATGCCCTTACTACACTTGCCAATACAGTCAATTTAGTACTACGTAGGTCACTACATATATTTCGGGAATAGGTACATATAAAGACCTAATTCTTTCTTTATTGTTTTTCGAAATATTCTCCTTTATGATATGGAGGAAAAATATATGTAAAAACCCTTGCATATGTACTTTTTTTGAGTGTTTAAAAGGCTCTACTGAGTAATAATAGTGAGTAAGTAGAAAATTCATCACACAAAGGGGTCTTACTCTCTTGATTTTAATAATTTACATGAGTATTTATGAGAATTTATGATGTTTTTAATACAGTTAAAAAACGAGTCACGAAAATATATGGAGTTTATACACTTCTTTTGCAAATAAATTAATTTTTTATTTGAACTTATAATAACTTATTTGAACAGAAAACATGACTTAATCTCAAAATTGAGGTAACATACATAATTAAGTAGTTATGCTGCACACGAGTCAAATATTTATTTAAACTCTCTTCTAAATCTATTTTTCAACCATTTTGGTCAAAAGCATTTATCAACAAGAACAAAAAAAAAACTCCCTAATAAACGTGCCATGCTTTTAAAATAATTAACGGAAAACTTTTAATCTTCCACAAATTGCACAAAAGCAGACAAGTTGCAACAACTAAGCCCATTTCTCCCATTAGATCTTAATTATTTTTGAAATTTTTCCAACATTTATATTTTTTTGTTTTTTTTTTTTACTTTTGCTGCTGAAGATGCTGTAAAACATTTTTCTGTAACCGTAACAAATGAATCGTAGAATTTGTACGTTTCAATTGCTTAGGAATTTTTACCGTCACTAGAACAACACACTCAAAAAGATGCTGCACCTTGATGACCACATTGACATACCTGGAAAAACAGCTTGTTCCATGAACATACATTATTGCACCAAAAACAAAAAAAGAAAAAAAAACTTACTTTCGTAAGTTTACTAAAACAAAGAGACAAAAATCGAGCACAAAAAACACACCGAATGCAAGCTGAAAGCAAAAACCAAAACTCGTTGAAAGAAAAACATTAGAACCAAGACCAAGCCCAGTTAAAAACAAACATTAAGAATCCTGCAAAATTGTTCAACATGCAGTGGTGACCTCTAACTATGAAGTATGTTACATAAGTATAAACATAGGAATGTACGCGTTCGGGTGTAAAGCCAAGAACATTGTGAGGTACTAGTTTTTCATTATTTGTACTTAATATGTTGGTTCTCCTTAAATTTGTAAAATTTAAGTGCGTAAAATATATAAGTCGATTTTAAATATATGTGTGCAATAGCATTTTATGCATTAGGGTGGCACTTATTTGTATTTAAAATTTGACTCTAGGAAACATTCGAGGAAATTCTTCAAAGGAAATGAGTACAAAAAAGAATTAATGGTGATAAAGCCGAGTTGCTTCATATTGAAAAAAAAAATTGAAAAAATAATAACTATCATAATATAAAAACTCAATCCCTAACATCAAAATATGCCTCAAGAGTATCATAATGCAGGCCCGTAGCCAGTATATTCCTTGTATAAACTTTTACTGTCAAAAGACTCATTAGTGTTAATTTTTTGAGACTTTTTGGAAACCTCAAATGTCTCCCTCCTTGCGTGCAGGTAGGTCTATTTGGTCCCTAAAATCCAAATTAAAATTATTTTTTACTTTATGTCTTAAATGTTTTGTAAGAATTTATTAAAAGACTAAGTATTTATTAAAGATTTTAACACAACAAAATTTCTCATTGTTCTCTGCATTTTCTTAGTTTCTTGTGTTTATCTTTTATTATTATTTTAGCCGTTCATCAATACTCGTATGTGCTGTTAAATTTTTCCTTTTTTTTTGTTTTTATTGCAACAATTTTGCAACTTCAGCTTCGAATCATGGTGGACTCTTAAGAATACAGCACAGATAAAAGATATTTGTTTCGTATGGATTTATTTGTATTTGTGCACCATGCACCAGTGGGTCGGAAATGCCTCAAGTGCCAGCATTTTGTATGGCTAAAGGAACAGGAAGAAAAAACAACAAATTGATTTACTACTGCATGCCATTTATTTTACCGTTTGTCTATCCGAATATCTGTCGAAAAGTCAAATATCGAGTTGGTAAATATATTGTGCACGCCTCAGTTAATGTAATATATAATATAAGAGGGTGTGTGTGTTCGCATATCACATCGTATCGATGTATTTGAAAATTGTTCAGAGGTAACTAACTAAGAATATATATTTAAATATTTTTGTTATGCTATATATGTGTGAAATATTGAGCATTGGTCTAAATGCAATATATTTAAGAGTTATCACAATTTGAATTGTTAGCATAAGTTATGAAAATGAATTTAAAAGGAAAAACATATTTTCAAAAAACCAAACAAATATTGAATGATTGAATGAGCAATGCTTGTAACCAACCAACTCTGGAAATCATTAAGAATCGTTTTGAAGTTGTGAAACAAGCTTCAAACCATGACAGCACAGATCCTGACGATTGAGAACGTTGAAAAAGGAAATAAAACAGATAGCAGCCCACTGAGCTTGGGCTCTGTACATTTTGTGCGTAGCTTTGTGAAAGGGAATGTGTGCCAGACGAAGCGGTTAAGTCAAGTTTACTTTCGAGTGTGTAATAAAATTTTAAATTTATAGGTATCGAACATCATGTCCATTCTTTGCTTCATCTCTGGCAGCAATCATTTTCAGTTCCCGCAGATACAAAGCCATGGAACAAACGCATTCATGGCAGTGCCAATGCAAATATGACCATCGCTATGAAAGAATGTCAGTTTTTGTGCTGATTTTTATCCTTTGGAAACGATGAAGTGTCAAGACAATACAAAAAAGCAAAATTTTGTTGGATTTGATTTTAATTGCCTTCGTATTTGTGTAGGCACAAGTAAACTGTTTTGAGTGCGTGTGTATGCTTTTGACATTTTTTGCTATTTATTACTTAACATCTAGTTGACGCAATTGATTTACTAAATATCAGCCTGTTCGAACAATATTGCTTTTAAAGTAATTTAAATTTCTAAATTATATATTAACTATATCGACAGAATAACATGGCAATATTATGTTGTATTTCTTATGAAAACCCTTGCCCACCCACACATAAAATAACCCAACTAACACACTCGCAAATATTGTGGAAGTGCAATCATTTTCGCCACTCAATCGCTGCACGTTAGAGTTAAGGGCAGATTGAAATAAATCTTCTTATTTCACGTCTGATTGGAAAACATTTAAAACCTAGCTGCTCTGGGAGAAGAAATACCATATAAATTATTTGAAACACTGCGCACAGAATTGCTTGACATTTTATACCCAGGAGTATACAAGTTTTCCATATAAACGTACGAAGCGAGAAGTGGAGCTCTATGGTTTAAACTGACATTTCAATTTCACGTATTATTGATATTTGAAACAGAACAAAAAAGCAAGTGTGTCTAAAGTGCAAATGCTCTAGTTCACATAGAAAATAAAAAAATAAACAAAAATTTGTGGCAATAGAAAATGTTAATTTTAAACATTTATGTTTATATAAAAATGCAATTCCGTTCTTCATTTCATGCAGGCGTATTTGCTTTGTTTTATTCATAAAGTTATATGAATGTTAATGCTTATGTTTCATAATAATAACAGTGATTGCATTGCAGTATTTTGTTGTAACGGCTTAAATATTCGATGTTCTTTTTATATTTTGAATTCAGACATGTGTAGGATGTTCTCAGCCTGGCGAAAAGCCATAGAACCAAGTGAATTTGAATCTAATGCCAGTGTTACGACTTTTTCTCAGCCAATTCAAGCTACTTACCAATCCTCTCGACAAACTTCTCTGCCACCAATAACTTGGAGTTGTAAGTATAATGATGAATTTTTATACGAATATTCACAGTTGATTAGAAATAGGAAAAAAACGAAGGAAAGTTAAAACTTATGACCATGGCCTGGCCTGGATTCAAACTCGAGGAGTAACACGCGCCAAATTCTCAGTCTATTGAATGGAACGGTTCAGTAAAATAAATATTTTGGGTATGAATTCATTTTTTAGTTGAGCTTTATTTAATTTTTTATTTGTTGGCTTCCCAGTAGGAAAAGCGATCATCCCAAGATAGCTTCTTGGCACATCCCTCGGCGATCATACCCCTTCACTACCCAAGTCCATATCTTTTTTTGTATGGAGCTGCCACGTAAGGGGTATTGATCCCTTTGTCACATCTTCGAGCACGTAAGAAGTGATTAGTCAAGAATCCGAGTAACTTCTTTTGGCAATGAAGGAACGATATGGATGTCGATTTGTTATGTTTTTTACTTTTGCATTTTTCTTCCATTTTCTTTCCAACACATCGCTTTGCAACTGCCGTGTAAGGTATAAGTGTCTTCTTCAAATGCTTGAGGCAATAAGTAAAGATAGATCACTTTAGAGAGGTGTTCGCCTAACTTCCAACTGGGTTTATTTCTATTTTGCGCGTTATTTAATTTGTTCGTTCAACATTTTATCGGGTCTTAATTATTTTTTATTTTAGGTATAATTACCCTGAACTCCTTAAATAATTACCCTGAATGCATTAATTGAATTTTTTTTTGATTTTTTTTTTATTGAGCGAGATTTTTTCTTGCATATTATATCTCCTGGTCAGCAACGCAGGCGATATCGCTCGAATGTTGTTTTGTTGATATACTCTTATATATACTATATGTATATATTTTCGTAAATATATTAGGAGTATTCACGATGCGAACCCCTTTGTTGAGTTCTTGTGCAAAAGAGTAATAAAGCGCAACAAACTGTGAACACACCTCATAACAAGACCTAGCAATTGAAGTTGAGTTCAGTCAGCTGTGTTTTGTTTATTCAATTCAAAATTAAAAAATATGCTACACAGAGGGAAAAACCTATGGACTGAGTACATAAATTTCTGTACTCATGACAGAAATTTCTGCACACATAAATTTTACATTTTTCCTGTATTAAGTACATGTTGAAATCTGTATGCTTTTAAGCTGTATGCTTTTAAGCAGACCACATAATGCTTTTAAGCAGTGCTGTAGTCAGTAACGAATTTTATGTACTCATCACAAAATTGTTGAAAATAAATGTATGTAATGAGCACAGTTCCGATGTAAGTAATACATGGATTATTGGCCCATTACATAAAAATTTGTACAACAAATATGTGAAGAGTACAGTATCTAAGAACCATCTTCATGTACTCAGTACATACATTATTTACTCATTACATAAATCATTTACCCATTTCATATTTGTAGTTCATAATTTTATGTAATGAGTACATACATAATTGACTCATTACATATTTGAGTACATAATTAGTGAGTGCATATTAGAGAGCTGCGCAAGCATAACACAAATGACTTGCAAGCCATCTACCATTGGGTTTTATTGGTTTTTTCTTTTTTTACTATCGGCCGACATCAATACGTGAACGTCCCAAAAACCGATCTTTTTGGCCCATCTTGGTTCGTTTTCAAGATATGTCGTTCTTCTCAATTTTTTAAGGTAATCATATCTACCGACCTCTCTACCTGTGCGTATCGAGTTCGAGACCCCCTTTAGAACACCCAAGTCCGTATTGGTATCCGTATTTATGTATTGAATAAATGTCTTACTTTAATCGTATAAGTGAGACATGTACTGAGTGCATATTTTATATATCGAATACATGTGTCGCTTTAATCGATATGTACACGTGCTCTGTAGTGAGTGAATAGCAATTTTACCATGCCGTTGTGCAAGCGAGAAATGAACTGAGTCTTAAGTTTATGAATTGATTACATTTCTTGTAAAACGTTACATAAAATATTGATTGAGTAGACGTTGTTAATATTTATTAAAGTCTGCAATGTATTCAACACATATTTCGCTGTATTGAATACATATGTTATTCATTTATAGAGTGAATAAACGTATGTGTAACCAGTACACGCTTACTTTACTCAGTACATGCAGCTCTCGTTGCGTTCTCATACAAGACGCATTACATAGATTTTACATTTATGTCTCGGTACTGATTACATGACTTTTTCTCTTAGTGTACCTCAAAATTTCCAACCTTATTGCAGTAGTCCAATAGCAATAGCACACATTACAGAATCGTCTCAGTTTTTTGCGGCTTCCCCCGTTTTTTTTTTTCAATTGATATTTTCGTTTTAATATTCTTCTTTTTTTTGCCGCCTTTTTTGAAGAAAATAATAAAATTAAAGTGCTTTGAAAGTTAATGATATGAAATTAAGATATTTAAGAAGTTGGTACTGAGAAGTGTACACAATATACCATCACTATTTATTTGCAGCCAAAAATTCACAAAATGTACTCAAGAGCTCAAGCGTACAACAAAAAAACTACAGGGTATCGCCAGTGTACTTGTGCAAAAAAGCACAATTTTGACAGCACGTGTATTTTGTTATTGGAGAACTCTTTTTGGTTGCACTTTTGCACAAGTGCTCTACAAATAGCTCCGGATCGTGAACACCCCTATAGATTTAATGTTCTTGGCCTCTGCTCTTCCAGTGCCTTTTTTAGTCACTTTTTATAGACACATTAAAAAATTTGTTCGATTTCTTAAAGAAACGTTAGGTCCTGTTGGATTAGCATGACCTTATTTTTAAGGACAGCTTAAATACAAGAACAATGTTGTTTCAACATCCTCCCCATAAAGTCCTTTACTTCCTCTACGCGAAAGTTTGATTTTTATTAATTGTTTCATTCGACCATCATCAATAAAATTTTACCCACTGTCAGCGATGCAAATTAAAATGCTTTTAGCCAAAGCTTTTCCGACGTTTTTCCAACTATTGCACAATTTATTTTGGCTTAATTGGTTTTTTTCGCACTAAATTGCACTCGGCCTGACAAACGAGCGTTTTTTGCTAGCCGACCATTCGACAGTCCGAGTGGTGTTGGTGGGCCATGAACCAATGTGACCACTGTGAAACGCAACTTTCGTCACGTTCGCTAATAAATTATTCAAATTAACAAGCCTGTTGGCGGAAGTGGGTGGCCAAGCAGCTTATTCAATATGCAAAATGTCAGAGTTTTGTGGTAGAATTGATTTTTATTTTGTTTTTTTTTTGTTTTTGACCAAAACCATAGATATTTACTCTGGATTGGCTTATTATTATTTTAGTTTATCTATTTATAAATATTTTAATATTTATGCATGCAAATATTTTTGGGAATCATTTTCAAAATATTTATTCAATTTCTAAAAATTAGGTCAAAGTACAGAAATACGTTCAACAGCAGTGTTATTAATTTTATCTAAATATGTTTCTATTTTTCCATTAGAACTAACAGATAACAACTAAGTGTTATGGGTAAAACTTGCAGTTACTTTTCCAAATATTTTATCAAATATATGTTTGAATGGTGTTTGGTTTGTAAAGGAAACTTTAATAGAGAAATGTAAATATATAATTTATGTAATTTCAGGATATTTTTAAATTTAAAAACTTTTCGAAACATCGTAGGTAGTTTTCAACTAAAGAATTTAATATGCTTAAATGTAGCCATTACAAATTTAAATCAACATGCATACATCCGGAAAATTTTCGCATCCGCTATTTGGGAATATGTATGTTGATTTTATATATTCCGCAACCCTTCAGGCGAACAACACACATGTTCCCTTACAAACAAGCGCGTGAGGAACGAAAACATGGGCATAGCTTTCGTGCTCGACCAGCGGAAATTCAATGCATAAAGTTAGTTGCAGGTACATGTTGCATAGTGGGAAAAAAGAGAATCGCCCATTCTGAAGAGAATGATGTTTTCATATTGAAGGGCTGTACAACAAACACTTTTAAACTCCATTCAGCTGTGAGCAGGACAAGATTTAATGCACATAATATATAGAATTCGCGAAAATGAATGTATAAACAAAAGTTTCAAGTATTTTACAAAAATTTTCAAGTACTTGTAGACCAGTCCGACCCTGGAAGGGGCAATTTTGCTTATCTTTATAACATTTTTATTATCTTTTTTAATTATCTATTTGCAAAAATGTTGATTTCGAAACATACATCAAACAAGAACAACTGTTAAAATGGACATTATTATGAGTTATAAAATTGTGGCATTTTAATAAGTTTATTTAACTTTATAATTCTTAACAAACATATTTTTAAAATAAGAACTTTTAATAAAAATGTTTTTTAAGAATTATAAAATGAAATGGACATTATTAATTTTTACAAGGAAGGGGTTAAGGTTATGGTCACTTCCCCTTGCTATTCTCATCTATTCTACTATATTTCTATTCTATTTTCTTCTGCTATTCTACTAAATCTCACCAATTTCATTCTCACCTATATGGAAAGCCCATTACATCCCGTTCTGAATGGGTTGACTGTTAATTTTATTTGAAACAAGAAAAAAACGAAAAACCTAAAACACAACTAGCGATTGTACCAGCATAACTTTTATCATTAGGCCTATGGGAAATTTTCCGGACACTTAAGTTTTGAAGTTTTGTATTTTATTTTATATTCATTTTGTCATTCCAGCTGTACTGTTACTGATTTGCCACGTTGCTAGTGGTGCTTGACTTCCGTTCATATTTTTCCGTTGTTGCTGCTGTGTCACTTTAGACTTCCTATGGCTGCCTTCCGCTGCAGTTCTCTCAAGTTCAGGGCTAAAGAGTAGAACAGCCAGTTAAGATTTATTTCGCGTCTTGTATCTGTTTAAAACTTGACAAAACAGATGAGAAAAAGCCAGAGTTTGTAGCAATTTATTTTATTGCATCGTGTTTTATGTCTCTGCGAATTTTCTTGGACTTTATACCAAGAGTGTATGTATGTATGTATGTTTGTTCAGGCTTGTTTTATTTGATTAACTGTGGAAGCTTAAGACTTTCACTGAGTTTTAAATTAAACTTTTTCGATTTCGTATATAATGACATTTAAATCAGCGTCTGGAGTAGGTTCATATTTTATTTTGTTTTTTTTTAAACTATATTATTTGTTAAGAGAACTTTTTGGTATTTGTGTGTTGAGCGCATGGTATAATAATATAAGGTAGTATTGACAGTTGCTTGGGCATCGACCATCTGTCAAAAAAAATGTCTAGAAAGAGAGCGTTCAATTATTTCTTATGTTTTCGCCATTGTTTATGTTTCAGCGCTTGCAAATAACCAAACATTTTCTTACAAAATATTGCCTATTTTATTTAATCAATAGTGAATTATTATTACTACAACGAAGATAACTTGTGAACTTTGTGTTATTAAGTGCAAACATAAGAAAAAATGTTGAAAACGTTCAAATGTAGCAACCTCAGCAGCTGCAGATGCATATGGACGAAATTAAAGAAGTTTCCAATTATTATAAAAACACCACGGCTGGAAAACGTTAAACACATATCACACATAATTTTTTCACAACTTTCATTATTATAATTGTGTATTTAACGCACATATTTTGCGGAATTTATTTATTTTTACATTCGTTTAATTCTTGTTGCACGAACAACTGTTTTTGACAAATGGTCGTTGCCTTGTTGCTGAGAAAATCTATACTTGTCAATGCTACCTGTATAATTGTATCATGGTTGAGCGGTTATGACGATATTATGTGACGTAAAACAAATAAAATAAAGTAACATTGGTTCTTCGGAGTGAGTGTTGTAAGTAATTTAATCTGTGATACTTAATTTTTTGCTTATTTAGATCGATCATAATAATAAAGTGGCTTTTTACACATCCTAAATTTTGTTATATTTGCTATGATAAAGAAATTGCAACATCAATAATGAAAGGCAATTGAAATCACAGCATATTCCTTGATATAATTAAAATTATTCATTCGTTATCGAACAATTAGTGAGAATCGTTTTTCTCCGAGTCAATTAGCCCAACAGCAACACCTACCTTCCTCACACCATCTGTCAACTTTACACCAACAGAACGCTAGCCTGGCACATCGTAAATAATATTCATAAGTTGACAACATACTTTCTGCTGCTGTGCTGCTGTGCTGCTGCTGTTGCTGTTTACGTTACACTCCATTGAAAACAATCAACACCATCCGTTAGCACCAGCAAAAGTACCGTCTCCAACTTCAGTGCCGCAAGAAGAACAATAATTAATTTCCATTTCATACTCTTCAGAGACTGCCTCGACAAATTTCCTAACGGCACTGTTTGGCATTGGGGCTTCCTTCCAGTAGAACAGCGATTCACAAACTTTTGCCGTCGTTTCTTTTACTTGTATAGCAGTTAATAATTAAATCATTGAAAATTTATTTCCAGTAACAATAAATAATCAAATAATATGGTCCGATATATTGATCAAGTCGTTACCCTTTTAATTACAATTGACACAAACTTACAGTAAATTATGCCTTATTTTTGACAATTTCAATGACTTTGAAGCTAAAATTTTTATAGCCCTGATATATCTACGTTCCAAATGCATAACGGAAATGGACTTAAAATGAATATACATGGGGCTCTTTCAATACTGGCAAGATGATACGTAGAAAAAGAGGTGTATTTCAAAATTTAAAAAAGTGGTACCCTCTGGGGGACCAATAAATTTATATAGATAAGAAGTGAAATATTGCATTCGAAAATTAATCGAAAGTGAAGCTTAAAATAATTGTCACAATAAAGTTGGAATGTAAGCTTATGAACTTTGAATAAAGTTTATTTTTGGAAAAAAAGAGTGTAATACATCAGTATTTCGACTGATCTCTGACTGAACCTCGTAAGGAGATTTTCAGGAGAAGCAAAAAACCCATTTTTTTCCTTAGGCAGAAATATAATTTGAAATCAAATTACAAATAATATTTACAGATTAAAAATTATATTTCTCCCTAAGGAAAAAATCAGTTTTTTTGCTTCTCTTGAAACCTCGACTTTTTTACTTACGAGATTCAGTCAGAGACCAGTCGATTTACAAAACTGGGCGTGATATGCAAAATGGATGGACTCGTATTTTGATTAAAACTGAATAAAATTTGATATTAACTTTTAATGAAGATAGGTAGGAGAAGCTATTATGGGATGGTATGACAGCTGTGGCATAAATGATATTGTTTGGTGATATGAAATTGGTGGGGATTTTTAATCTTGCTCTTCAAAGACAAGCTATCTTAGATAATAGTTCTGTTTCCGTACTCGTTTCAAATAAAGTTCAAGTAAAGTTCGAGGAATAGAGAGTAATTTGACTATCTGTCAAAATGAGAAAATTTGTCAAAAAGTACGGAAACGATTTCAAGTAAAGTTCAAGCACAACAGCTGTTCTTTGGCAATTGAAATTAAATGTAAATTGAATATGCTGGTGGGTTTAGTTAAAAGAATGGAAAATTCAAAGGAGTTGCACTTGAATTGTTCTAAAGGAACTTTGGCTTCCATTTGCGTTCATTTTGTATATATTTAACTTTATTTTTATTAATTTTCTTACCAATTTTATAATTTTTTTTCACAAAAATTTAATTTTGACACTCTGAGAATCAGCTGTTCGAAGTTCCAGTTCGAAGAAATTTTTCAAGTAAAGTTCAAGTAAAGTTCGAGTAATAGAAACAGACATTTTGCTTGTTTTTCTTCTCTCTCGTGCTGGAAAAATGTGTACAGAAACCCTTTCAAGTAGCGGAAACAGACCTAATGTATCGAAGTTGTCTTCATTGTTTCGGCTTTATCAATTTTTATGCAGACAAATCGCTATGAAAAATCAAGTACGCGATCATATTAAATTTTATCAGGCCAACGATCTCAATCATATGCCATTTAAAGCTTCTCAGCTCTTTTTATTTTGAAAAAAAACCATGTAATAAAAAAACACAATTTGGAAATTGGTTTTCTAAAAAACGGCATTAGCTATTTTTGTTTTCATATTACATCCCCATTCAAAAAGTGCAGAGTTCGAAAGTCGTCTTAAAAGTTCGTTCAGGCCCTTCTTTATTGACTTAATTCTCAAAAATATTTTCGTTCTGAAAATTAATAATAATAAAAGTTTGAATTTTGATACATTAGCAACATTCGAAGAATTAAAAAATTTTGAATATAGATGAAATTTGTGTTTTCTATTTTGTAAGTTCAAATCATTTCTCAACTAATTCTTAATCATTTCTCCAATTCATATTCAAATCGCGTTTTCGTGTGGTAAAAAAATAAGAAATATGTTTTGAAATCAATGCTACTTAACAATTTTTTGATTAAAACTTGTATTACAAATATCCCATTGGTAAAGGAACCCTTCTCTTTAAATCACTATCGCAAGCATATTTCAGTTCCTTATCGGTAGTACAATATTTCTGTTATCAAACACTTTTCATTCCATTTTCTTAAATAAAAAAATCCGTAAATTGCTCTGAAATAGAAGACTTTTCTAAAATCCTTAAGGCATCCAAGTACTTAAAATATGTCTCAACAACAAAAACTCTGAGTCATAGAAATTGGATACTTTTTGCTGCCAAAAATTCTTTTTTTTTTGCTTTCGCAATTCACCAGTACTGCAGAGTTTAAAAAATTACTTGTCACTACTCCCTACTCTAGACTATACTCGTATTTAGACGTATCCCGGCCCATGTTAGAGAAACACTGCCACAGAAAGCGCGTGTCCCACACTGCTGGCAAATATACTAAAACTAAAAATTCCAATTCTGCAATTTGTTCCTCGTGCAATTGTCATTTGAGTATAATTGTCAAAAATATCCGCTGAATAGCGGAATTTTTTTTATTTTCACTTGTTGTCTACTGCGCGATTTGCAATTAAAATTTTGTCTTGCGAAAAACTCGTGAAATTAATTACCTGGTGCTTTCTTGCAATGTGCTTTCATTGAAATATGTTATAGAATTCAAACAATTTGGAAGAGATGACTCATAATTATAAAGCATTTGTTTTTGATTTTAATGAAAAATTTTATGAGGATTGGAGCTAATGATTAAATTTGGAATAGAAAGGAATTTTAGAGGTTGTTTTTAAGTAGTATTATTATTTGAGCGAAATTTGAGTGAAATGTTTTATTTTTATGTGGAAATAGTTCTAAACCAAACGATTTATTTAATTTATGGCTTATGTCATTCGCTTTTTGCATTCATCCCATTACCGTACACAAGGAACGTGTGAAGTATTTAAGTCGAGAAGCAAATTATTTGCCTTGAAATAGAAATTTGGGAGGAATGAATAAGTGATCTAGCAATAAGTGATATGGACAAAATTTATTAATTGTTTTACGAGTTTACTATAATCAAATTCTTGACATAACCGTCATCATGATTTTGCAATTTTATAGTATGTTTGTCATACCTACTGCCATCTGGGAAGAACTTCCATCGTTTTTGTCATCTTTAGCCAAAAGGCATCACTTATCTTTAATACTTCGCGTACAATTCCATGGATAGTGCTGACTCTTAACATGCAAAGCCCGAAGTGCTATTTTGTCACTTTATTTATTGCAATACAAATGCAACACTAATGTGCGTGGAAGAGAATGTAGCTAAAGTGGGTTTTTACGCTTATTTTTATCATTGTTCCAGTTTCTCTAGTTGGCCAGCCAGCCATCTCATATTGGCCAACATAGTTAAACATGAAATTCAACAGTATCTCACCCTCTGCGCAGTATCCACTCCATGCTCCGCAATGTATGCAACACAACAAAATTTATACGACAAAAAGGGCCTCTACTGTTAAGACATAATTGCTGCCTAGAGGATTCGAAAAAGCTTTTACATATTCGTTTCAATAGTCCTCTGAAACTCTTCGGACGATGCCAACGCATCAGCATAAATCCCCAAACGTAAGTGAATTTTTTACTAAAATTTCCTAAATTCTATTTTTGCGCAATAAGTTAAGCGCAAAAAAGTCAAAAAGCAAAAGAGAAGGATACCAAAAAATTTGCATATTTAATATGGGCGAGTCATGGTCCTTTTTTTTTTTGCAGTTGATTCGTTGAATTTATGCCAAAATTTACACAATTTCACATGTTAACGAATCAGCAGAAGAATCCAATGCATAGACTATATACATAGTCGTATATGGGGAAACCTCTAAGAATAGTGTGGGTTTTACTTTTCGGCAAATTTTAGTTTGTTCTTTTCAATCCTAACGGACTGTGAGAACTTTTTAATTTAATTTTTTTCTCTTTTTTTTTTTTCTTTTGTGTTTGCATAATATGACGATTTGCAGCATAATTTAGAGCTAATCGGTTTCTAAACATTGAAATGCATGTTTGTTCGAGTATAAAGCTAGTTAGGTGCCGTCTTTGCTATTTAACCATAGAATAAAATTATGTAAATTTGTCATGGTAAATTTTACTTTGTAAAATATAAATCAAATTTTGTAAAATATTTTGATTTTGGTTATTCCAACAGTTAATTTCATTTGACTTTCATGTAGTGATATATAAGATAGCAAATAGCTGTTTATTCTAGCTCTAAGATGTTTAACCCAAACAATATTAAATTTTTATATGAATTGAAAAAGAATTTAGAACAGAAGTTTGAGTTTTTATGATAAATAAAAAATTATGTGTGATTCACATACATTACAGGACTTTTGCGGAAAAGTTAAAGTATCAGTTTCGGACCGTACAGGACAAAACGAAAAAAAAAGATATTTTGTATCAAAATATTCTTTTGTAGGTTTGACTGTTTGAACCGATTTCTGAACATTGTCCCGACTGAGGTCTAGTTCTTTTTTAGGCGTCGGAAAATCTTTGACAGTTTATATTTGATGTGCGGAATAAACGGTAATTTGCTTTCAAATGGGTACTATACAGTTAATTGATTGGGCTGATTCGTGGAAGATCGCATTGTTGTGGATGCAAAATGATCCGGTTGGTTATCTTTTTTTTAAACAAACTTTTGGCAGAAAAATCGTTCAACATGCTCTAAGGGTGATGGCATGTCCGTTTTTTTTTAGGAGGCTTAAAGGGCTTCGTTTTTTGGAGTTTTAATTTTAGGTTTAAATGAAAGAATAAAGAAAGTTTTGTTTAAAAATATTTGTACAGTTTTGCGCAATAAATTTGGAACAGTCAAAAACAGGCATTCTTTTAATTGTTTTTAATATTATTTTTTTTAATATTAATGAATTTTAATTGATATATAGGTCTTTAAAAAAAACTGCCTAAATTTGGTTCCGTTCCAAAAACCATAATTATTTCGCCACCTGAAAAATAACCTTTTTTGTTTGTTAGAAAAATGTTATTGCATAAGAATCTTATGCTATTTATAAAAAAGATTTTGTTCAAAAATATTAAAACAATGTGAAACAATAACATTTTGAACAGTCAAAACCGATTTTTTTGGGAAAGAAATGTTTTAAAAATTAAAAATACATTATTTTTATTTTTTTTTTTTTTAAATTATTAAGAATATGAAAAAAAAAATATTTGATTTTCAACAAAAACATGGAAATTTTTACTTACCTAAAATCAGAAAAAGTTACGTTTTGGGTCCACTATGAAGATTTCGTACTATGGCCAACTTTGACAGTACACTGCGGACGAATGGCTTGTTAGACTCTGATGCGGCTTGGCAGCTGCTGAAGGGCTTAAGATTTTTATAATGGGTTGCCAAGTCAAGCACAAAGTGCATGTCTGAGATACATCGCAAAAGTTGAAGGACGATATCGTTATAGTGGACGCGGTGTTAAAAAAGTCAGACTTTATGAAGCTTATACATTTTTTAAAATTCTGTCTTGAGTTTCGATTCAGTCGCGTCTTAAGTTCAGACTAACATGACATCATATATTTGAACCAAATTGAAATACAGAAAAATTTTTTAAATCTTATTAAAAAATTTTTAATTTTTGAAAAAAAACTTTATAAGTTCTTTAAAATATATACATTTTCATAATTGTTCATACTTAAATAGTTAAGACCAAACGTTATTTTTTGCTTGAAATAAAATTTTTCCTAAGCCTTGTTTATTTTACTTAATTTACGAAAACGGAAAAATTCTCTTAACAAAAAAAAACAAAAAAATTGATTTTCGTGACAAAAATAGAATTTGTCGAAACAAACCTGATATCTTTTTCACTCTTTTTCACTTGATCATCATCATATCGCATTCATATGGTCGCTAGTATGACTAACTGACGTAACTAACATGTTTTGGGAAAAGATGCTAATATATTTCTTTAGTCATACTGCACCATGTCAGAAAATTCTAGAACTATAATTAACACTATTAGGCTTAAAAACGTAAATGGCTTTAAGTCGTAGCTAACATATTACACATAAAAACACATGAGCGAAAAGAGAAAAAGTGCTCTCCTGAACAATTAAGAAAACTCAGATACGTCATACGAGTGACGATATTTCATCCCAAATTATGTCCCGATTTAGTTAATGGCAGTCACAACAATTAGACAGAATTCATATGCATATTTAATTTATGGTCAACCGTTATTCGCAGCAGCACATCATAACAATATACAAGTCAAAGCCGCGTCAAAGTCAGGCGGAGTCAAAAGCTCTAACATCACCTCGAACATAGTGTAAGTGTGTTTGTTCTGATGAGGTCATCATAGCTTGTGGATCTGTTGCCAAATATGTTGGAAAAGAGACGCACATTTGCTTGGCCTAATGGTTGAGCAGGCAGGGCAGCGGACTCATAACCTAGCTGCAGCGGAAGCACTAAGTAAATTCATTACATAACCAATTAATAGCAGTCGACATTATTGACAAAGGTTGCCAACAACAGGCGCTCGAAACTCGGAGCGTACCAACTGGTGAACAACATTAAATGAGCCACATGCATGCATGTGGACATACATACTCTCTCATACTTAACTACACGCACAAACCATCATAACAAGCGGTGGAACCTTTTGCCAGCAGTTCAAACAAGATGCTGTCTTTCACACAAAAATACTCCATGTTTCGATGGTTGATGCAGCAGCCCTGAAATTTCATAAGCAGGCACACTCACTCACACACACCCGTATGTACATACAAGCATACATCCTACATCCTGCATAGTGCACACATGCTAGTATGTTTGAAATTTCACTGAGATAAGCTCAATTAATTCAAATTTATTTGACGCTGCGCTGACCACACTGGCACATACACACACACACACAAACACACAAAATCACACTAACTTTCAGATGCAATGCATTTTGTAAACTTGCTGCATCCGGCTGCCAGGGGAAGTCTTTCATGTGGCCGGGACCGCATTAGCCACAAGTGTGCCACATGGAACCACGGGCGCTTATTTTCGCATCGCTTGTTCAATTTAGTGATTAACATAGTGTGTTTGAATGTTGAAAATGAGAATTTTAGTGTGGATGTGTGTGTGTGTGTTTGTGTGATTGCTGTCATGCACTAAAAAGTTTTAAAATTTGCCGCCATTGAAAGTCATGTCAATGATAACATATATTTCAGCAATACATCTGTTGTTTCATATTCGACACCAGCTGCTGCTCTCGTTAAAAGCTCGTGAGTATTGCCCATGCCTATTATGGTGGCCAACGGACATAACTGTAACTTTTGCCGTTTATCTACATACTGCACTGACGTTTAGATACACGATGCTTTTTATTTGTTAGCCTAATTTTCCATACTGCAGTGAAGTGCTAAGGATTCGTTCTCATCACTTTTAAGCTGCAGTGGCATATGTGCGCAAGAAGAGAGTAAATGTTAAAGCTATGTTATGTTCTGAAATTGAGCGTCGCTCTATTCACTTTTCTTACTTGACTAACTTTTGCGAATTGAAAATAGTATGTTAATTTTTTTCAGTTGCATCAAAGATATAATTAAATCGTTAAAGAAATTAATGTTAACTCTTAGTAAGAGTAAGAGTTAGAGTTAGAGTTAGAGTTAGAGTTAGAGTTAGAGTTAGAGTTAGAGGTAGAGTTAGAGTAAGAGTTAGAGTTAGAGTTAGAGTTAGAGTTAGAGTTAGAGTTAGAGTTAGAGTTAGAGTTAGAGCTAGAGTTAGAGTTAGAGTTAGAGTTAGAGTTAGAGTTAGAGTTGGAGTTAGAGTTAGAGTTAGAGTTACAGTTAGAGTTAGAGTTAGAGTTAGAGTTAGAGTTAGAGTTAGAGTTAGAGTTAGAGTTAGAGTTAGAGTTAGAGTTAGAGTTAGAGTTAGAGTTAGAGTTAGAGTTAGAGTTAGAGTTAGAGTTAGAGTTAGAGTTAGAGTTAGAGTTAGAGTTAGAGTTAGAGTTAGAGTTAGAGTTAGAGTTAGAGTTAGAGTTAGAGTTAGAGTTAGAGTTAGAGTTAGAGTTAGAGTTAGAGTTAGAGTTAGAGTTAGAGTTAGAGTTAGAGTTAGAGTTAGAGTTAGAGTTAGAGTTAGAGTTAGAGTTAGAGTTAGAGTTAGAGTTAGAGTTAGAGTTTGAGTTAGAGTTAGAGTTAGAGTTAGAGTTAGAGTTAGAGTTAGAGTTAGAGTTAGAGTTAGAGTTAGAGTTAGAGTTAGAGTTAGAGTTAGAGTTAGAGTTAGAGTTAGAGTTAGAGTTAGAGTTAGAGTTAGAGTTAGAGTTAGAGTTAGAGTTAGAGTTAGAGTTAGAGTTAGAGTTAGAGTTAGAGTTAGAGTTAGAGTTAGAGTTAGAGTTAGAGTTAGAGTTAGAGTTAGAGTTAGAGTTAGAGTTAGAGTTAGAGTTAGAGTTAGAGTAAGAGTTAGAGTTAGAGTTAGAGTTAGAGTTAGAGTTAGAGTTAGAGTTAGAGTTAGAGTTAGAGTTAGAGTTAGAGTTAGAGTTAGAGTTAGAGTTAGAGTTAGAGTTAGAGTTAGAGTTAGAGTTAGAGTTAGAGTTAGAGTTAGAGTTAGAGTTAGAGTTAGAGTTAGAGTTAGAGTTAGAGTTAGAGTTAGAGTTAGAGTTAGAGTTAGAGTTAGAGTTAGAGTTAGAGTTAGAGTTAGAGTTAGAGTTAGAGTTAGAGTTAGAGTTAGAGTTAGAGTTAGAGTTAGAGTTAGAGTTAGAGTTAGAGTTAGAGTTAGAGTTAGAGTTAGAGTTAGAGTTAGAGTTAGAGTTAGAGTTAGAGTTAGAGTTAGAGTTAGAGTTAGAGTTAGAGTTAGAGTTAGAGTTAGAGTTAGAGTTAGAGTTAGAGTTAGAGTTAGAGTTAGAGTTAGAGTTAGAGTTAGAGTTAGAGTTAGAGTTAGAGTTAGAGTTAGAGTTAGAGTTAGAGTTAGAGTTAGAGTTAGAGTTAGAGTTAGAGTTAGAGTTAGAGTTAGAGTTAGAGTTAGAGTTAGAGTTAGAGTTAGAGTTAGAGTTAGAGTTAGAGTTAGAGTTAGAGTTAGAGTTAGAGTTAGAGTTAGAGTTAGAGTTAGAGTTAGAGTTAGAGTTAGAGTTAGAGTTAGAGTTAGAGTTAGAGTTAGAGTTAGAGTTAGAGTTAGAGTTAGAGTTAGAGTTAGAGTTAGAGTTAGAGTTAGAGTTAGAGTTAGAGTTAGAGTTAGAGTTAGAGTTAGAGTTAGAGTTAGAGTTAGAGTTAGAGTTAGAGTTAGAGTTAGAGTTAGAGTTAGAGTTAGAGTTAGAGTTTGAGTTTGAGTTTGAGTTAGAGTTAGAGTTAGAGTTAGAGTTAGAGTTAGAGTTAGAGTTAGAGTTAGAGTTAGAGTTAGAGTTAGAGTTAGAGTTAGAGTTAGAGTTAGAGTTAGAGTTAGAGTTAGAGTTAGAGTTAGAGTTAGAGTTAGAGTTAGAGTTAGAGTTAGAGTTAGAGTTAGAGTTAGAGTTAGAGTTAGAGTTAGAGTTAGAGTTAGAGTTAGAGTTAGAGTTGGAGTTAGAGTTAGAGTTAGAGTTAGAGTTAGAGTTAGAGTTAGAGTTAGAGTTAGAGTTAGAGTTAGAGTTAGAGTTAGAGTTAGAGTTAGAGTTAGAGTTAGAGTTAGAGTTAGAGTTAGAGTTAGAGTTAGAGTTAGAGTTAGAGTTAGAGTTAGAGTTAGAGTTAGAGTTAGAATTAGAGTTAGAGTTAGAGTTAGAGTTAGAGTTATAGTTAGAGTTAGAGTTAGAGTTAGAGTTATAGTTAGAGTTGGAGTTAGAGTTAGAGTTAGAGTTAGAGTTAGAGTTAGAGTTAGAGTTAGAGTTAGAGTTAGAGTTAGAGTTAGAGTTAGAGTTAGAGTTAGAGTTAGAGTTAGAGTTAGAGTTAGAGTTAGAGTTAGAGTTAGAGTTAGAGTTAGAGTTAGAGTTAGAGTTAGAGTTAGAGTTAGAGTTAGAGTTAGAGTTAGAGTTAGAGTTATAGTTAGAGTTAGAGTTAGAGTTAGAGTTAGAGTTATAGTTAGAGTTGGAGTTAGAGTTAGAGTTAGAGTTAGAGTTAGAGTTAGAGTTAGAGTTAGAGTTAGAGTTAGAGTTAGAGTTAGAGTTAGAGTTAGAGTTAGAGTTAGAGTTAGAGTTAGAGTTAGAGTTAGAGTTAGAGTTAGAGTTAGAGTTAGAGTTAGAGTTAGAGTTAGAGTTGGAGTTAGAGTTAGAGTTAGTGTTAGAGTTAGAGTTAGAGTTAGAGTTAGAGTTAGAGTTAGAGTTAGAGTTAGAGTTAGAGTTAGAGTTAGAGTTAGAGTTAGAGTTAGAGTTAGAGTTAGAGTTAGAGTTAGAGTTAGAGTTAGAGTTAGAGTTAAAGTTCGAGTTAGAGTTAGAGTTAGAGTTAGAGTTAGAGTTAGAGTTAGATTTAGAGTTAGAGTTAGAGTTGGAGTTAGAGTTAGAGTTAGAGTTAGAGCTAGAGTTAGAGTTAGAGTTAGAGTTAGAGTTAGAGTTAGAGTTAGAGTTAGAGTTAGAGTTAGAGTTAGAGTTAGAGTTAGAGTTAGAGTTAGAGTTAGAGTTAGAGTTAAAGTTCGAGTTAGAGTTAGAGTTAGAGTTAGAGTTAGAGTTAGAGTTAGAGTTAGAGTTAGAGTTAGAGTTAGAGTAAGAGTTAGATGTAGAGTTAGAGTTAGAGTTGGAGTTAGAGTTAGAGTTAGAGTTAGAGCTAGAGTTAGAGTTAGAGTTAGAGTAAGAGTTATTTGAGCTATTTACGCCCTTTTTTCAGTTTGTGGCATTTCTAGGAAAAATGTTCAATAGTCTAAAAGCAATATTTGCTAAATACCAAGCTTGGATGCTCCAACGCGTATAGTTCAAGAGCAAAGTTACATATACAACTCAAGTTGCGTGGCATGCGCCTCGAATTCAATTTCTATTTAGCCTATATTGGAATCGGGTAACATTTAAACACATTGCAAAAATTTTATTCAAATCCATTGAGTTTTGGAGTTAACTTGGCACAGATACACAAACATCTACAAATATAAATATAATAGAACTGATTTAAAATACATAAAAAATTAAAACAAAAACAAACATAATAACACTGTTAACCTGCTGTTAAACTGAAATGACTGCTCTCAGAGAAAATAAGTTTATACTTTTTTCCTCTCACTGGCATTCTTCACACAGAAATTCTTATCAGTGCAAAATTTATGTCACCATCACCAACGCAACATTTTCATTATCAACCCGAAGAGCGAGAGTAGTAACCACTTCCTTTACCACGCAACACGAGTCAGAATTGCGTATACGACACGGAGTCGAACGGAAATGGTGCCCAAAATATTTCAGCCCCATTGAAACTCAATGCAAAACATTCGCTGGTTCAGTTTCATTTTTGCCGGTGTAGCGTTACGTACTCGACACGCATTGTAAATTCAAAGGATTAAATTTTCATGATGTTTTTATGTTATATGAAGAAGTGTTCAAGAATGTGATGGATGTTAGATAAAAAAACATGTTTGTTGTATGCTCATTTCATTAATCCATTGTGGATTTGACGCATTGACAATGTGTAGGTTAAGGGAAAATTTACTAAATTAATATCGTTTGAGTGAAGTGAAAATTCTTGTTTTTTATTAAAAACAAGGCTATGAAACAATGTGGAAAATGGTTAAAATGAAGTGGCAAACAAACATAAATAAATTGTTTAGTCCCTGCGTGTAAATTTATAAAACTCAAAATCCTTGATTAATATAAGTAAATTAAATACACATTTTAGTGCTATTAGTGATTTAAAAGGATTTATTTTTAACATCCCATTTCTATCTATCGTCCACATCCGCTCAACTTTATCGGCTGTATTCAAAGTGCAATCGTCCAGAACAATTCATTTGTTTACTTTTCGTTTTTATTTTTTGAAACATTTGAGTGAATCTGCACACATATACAGACACAGGCACATGCACAGGCACGGACACAGGCAAAGACACAGAACATACAATTCAAAGACAAACAATCAGGCAATCATGTACACTTTATGCCCGACAGCACAAATTTCAAAATAAATGGTGAAGGTAAATAAAAAATAACTGGCCTAAAAAACATTTGCTTTGAAATAAAATGTTGTGCAAATAGTAGAGGGACAAATTTAATCAGCAAAAAGGGAGAATAAAATAACCCCTCGACAACACTGACTGCTGCTTTTTGCGTACCAACAAATTTTTGGCATTTATAAAATATAAGCTTATTAAGAATATTTGGCATATGAAGCAGTAGGTACCAAAAAACGTGTGAAATTAATTTAAGCCTCAACAGCTTGTGTTGCACACAAACGCAGCACAGTAGAGGGAAACAGACTCTGACATCAGCACACACACGTTGCCAATTTCCGCATTTAAACTTAAGCTCATCAACAGCTGTGCAAACTTTCATCGTCGCGTTTCGGGATAAACACTTTACTTTTTTATTTCATACATAATGGATACAAGCAGCAAACAATCGCTTTTCTGGCGTCTGATGTTTATTTTTTGTATATATCTGCCTGGTAAGTTGCATTATGAATTTAACTAAAATTGTATGTTGGTTTGTTATTGCATGGTGTGTTTGTGTATGTGTGGGTCTAGTGATGGGTGTGTGCATTTTAAAGAAATTATGCGGTATGAATACAAAACTCTAAATTAGCTTTAATGTCCTTTTTTGTGTGTGTGTGGAAGAAAGGGTTTTCGCATTATATGGCCAACATAAGGGTTATATAAAGCAAACTTGGCAGTGTTATTATGTTTACTTGTGTGTGGTTCATAACCAGGGAAGTCACATCGGGTAGTAAATAAAAATATGCATTAAAAATTAATAATATAGTGCAGCAAGGTATGAATTCCAATAATCTTCCAACGCACATGACATAAAAGATGATTTAAGGACACATTTATGAGTACTAATTTCAAGTAAATTGTACAAATCCTGCACAAATATGAGGTCTTAAAAAAATTAGGCAAGTTTGTTAAACTCATTGAGATTATATATTTCAGCAGAGACCCTTACTCGTTACCATACCGTTTACTGTAAGATCCTCGAACTTTGAGGTCACTGTACAAAGTTTATTTAATAAAAAAGATTCCATAGGTTCATAGCTCCACATATATCAAAGGTTTGCTTTTTCTGATAGTGCCAATAAAACTATTCAATAAAATAATTTTCTATAAAACAAAAAAAAAAAAAAAAATCGATAAAAATGTCGATATGAGTATGATAGAAAGTGCAAACGTTATAAAACTACAGTGGTTCATTTGAAAGGGATCGGTTCAAGAATATAAACGCGGAGCAAGAGAAGTGGCTTATAGCAGCAAAATATTGGGTGGTAGAGTTCAGAGCATAAATAGGACAAGTCAAGACGAACTCTGCAGATGTCGACCAATTGAAATGACTATCCCACAAGTGTATGAGAGAGCAGAGATGGTAGGTATTTCAAAAAAATTATGTACATCGCATATTGATGAAAATTTGGATATGAATGCCGCAAATATTCACAATGAAACAAAGCCGGGATAGTGAGGATGTTTCAATCGAGTATTTGGCGAAGTTTAAAAGCAATAAAGCCATTTATTTGCGTTGAGTCATAACGGTGGGTCTATCACTTTACATCTTAGACAAAAGACAGTCAAAACAATGGTCTAAAAGTTGAGAATAGGATCCCACGAAGGCGAAGACAGTTTCTACGGACAAGTTGTTTGTGATTTGCGTGGCATAATTTCCATTGAATAGATTCAGAACTAATACCTTCTGATCAAAAAATATCCGGAATTCTTCTATAATACGACAACGGTTCAACTATTCATCGATATTAATTCTATTTTCATCAATTTTATATCCATTGCAGACAATCCAAAGCGTCCTCCAATCATAGAAACACTTTTTATAGGCTGAGTTTGGAATCGCCTTCAGCTTTTCTGCGAATTTTCCTTTATTGCTTCAATCATCTCAAAATGCTTTCCGCGAAGTGGTAACTTGAGTCGTGAGAATAGGAAAAAGTCGCAAGGAGCCATGTCGGGTGAATACGGAGCTTGCAGAATGGTGTGTACACGCATAGAAATTTTTCGTTCACCGCAACTGAAAAATTTGCCAACTACACTTTTTTTGCGAGTTGTATTAGCCACAAAAGAATATTCAGTTGTCAACTTAAAAATATATCTTATAAATACATTTACTGCAAGCTATTTCGGTCATTATATATATTATATTAATTGTCTTTCTCCCTATGTCCATCCGACTTCTTATGGATTGTACTCATCGCACCTCTGTTGCTATCTCCGTCCGCGTATTAAGCAAATTACCAATTTGCTTGTATAGTAACAATTTGTCCAAAAAGTAACTGTGAACTACAAGCGTTGTGTTTATAAAACGAAGGAAAAACAAAGGAAGTTTTTAGTTGGGAAAAAACAAATTTTCAATTGCTGCAATTTAAAAATCATTCGCGTATATGACAAACGAAATTAATTACCTGCAACTAAATGGCGCGTTTCTCGCAACTCAACTATTATTATGACAACTGTTGAAACGTTTGCAAATAACGATCCCAAGCACGACAAACAAAGTTCGTTTGCGGCAAACTGGCAATAAACGTTTTTTTTCTTTGCGTGTATAGTCTTGTATAGTAACAAGATGAAATGTGTGAGCCGCTGCGTTGTCATGGTGAAGAAACCACGAGTTGTTTCTCAGCAATTCTGATATATCTCCACAATTCTTCACATGATATTTTGTTAGAAACATAAATTTCCGATAAATAACTAAATTCGACATTACGAAATTCACAGAACATTACAAACATTGACTTGTTAACAAATTTATCACACACAAACTGCCGATCGAAGCTTTTAAATAAAGCTGAGAAAGTGAATCGGGCGTAAAGGAGACTTTGAAAAGAAATAAGAATTTTTTTCCAAAAATTATTGTGTTTTCCTTGCAACACCGGGTTTTAGAATATCCTCATATTCTAAAAGTACATTTATTGCAATTATCGTATAGTCAAAAAATTTTTGCACATGGTCTGTCAATTCGTTTCCAGTTCAATCAAACTAATATTTTTGTTTATGTTTCACAAATATTCTAAAGAGTTTGGAACGAAATCTTAAAATAGAGCGTTTTTATTTTGAATATTAATCATTTACGTGAGTTACGAACGAATTTAAAATTTTTTTTTTTTGTTAAATTGCCTGTTAATTATCAACACGAATAAATTTCGACTTAAATAACTAAATCATAAAACAAATTCTATCTTAAACCAGTCGCTTACTCCCACCTTTCTCCTATCAACAGCCTTATGTTAACCTCCCTATACAATATAAAGTTATTTTAGTCAAAGCCAGAAGCCACTTAGAGATTATTTTCCGCTCATCGTTGAAACAATATGGTTTCCGCCTAACCTTTGTTACTTTAGAGTTCACGGAATTTAGGCATCTATCTACGAGCTCAAGTGCCAAAGTTAAGACGAAATTTAAAAGCTATGCCATAAAGAATATTTCATTCATACGCAATAATACAAATGTTTTGTTCCAACCATACCCCAAAATAATTTTCTATAGAAGGGTTGTAGCTGAAAAACAGCTGCTTTGATTTAAGGGTGGGTGCACTGAACTGAATATCAAAGTGGACAGTGGACACTAAAAATTACCCCTATAAAACTATTATGTCCTTAAATGCTTATCATCAGAATTGAACAGATTTATTTTTAGGAAAAAATAATCCACTCGAACTTACAAACTTTGTCACTTACTAGGATAAAAACCATACAGAAAGCTCACAAAGCAAGGCAATCGTGTGGAAATAACAACAAAAATAATAAAAATACCCAGGCAGCGATTTCCCCAAAAACAACAACAACAATCCGTAAAACTTTTCCCACTGTGTAATCAAATTCCATGTTGTTAAGCATAGTTTTCCCTTTGTTTTCTCTCTTTCAACTCCTTCACTTTAGTAACAAGTTGTACTTTCGTGAACCGAAATTACCGCTTGTATAAATTTTGAGCTTGATAAGACTTTTGTTGTGCCTTGCTTGGTTGGTTCCTTGATTTGCATTTATTTAATTCGTTGAGAAATTCCCCACGAGATTCCCTCGCGGTTTGTTCTTTTTATGAGGATATTCTATGTTTGTGTACCTCGTTGATGTTGATTACATTGCTACTTTTGCTACTCTGACTACGTTCAAAGTTTTTAACTTGTGGCGACTTTTGAACAAATTTTCATGTTTTACAGTTGCCTGAGAAAATTTGAGTGAATGAACTCAATATGGCTTAAGTCAGCTCCTGTAATAAAATGAAAGCCAATATAAAGTTAATATTGCCAGAAGTGATGAATAATTGTTGACAGCAGCAGATAACATGCAATAAAACTGGAATAATTAACAACATAGATAATCCCAAAATAGCAGTTAACCGAGTTATTGTCCTTTGGGACAATAGCTTTGCTGGTGTTTAAAAGTTACATAAAATTTAAAATTGTGTTTTTAAATTTAAAACAGTACAAGTGGTGTAATGGAAGAGTTTTGTCTGGTCGTATCAAATAAAATTGATGGTTATTAGTTTTCCAGAAAAATGTCATCTTTATGATTGGACACAAATTCATATGACTTAACCCTTGACGTGTTCCTTTGTTGTAATACACGCAAAGAAAAAAAAAACGTTTATCGCCGCAAGCGAACTTCGTTTGTCGAGCTTGAAATCGATATTTGCAAACGTTTTAACAGTTGCCATAATAATAGTCAGTTGCGAGAAACGCGTTCTTTAGTTGCAGGAAATTAATTTCGTTTGTCATAAATACGAGTGATTTTTAAATTACAGTAATTAAAAAATTTAAACTTCGTTTGTTTTTTCCTTCGTTGCATAAACGCAACGCTTATAGTGCAGAGTTACTTTTTGGACAAATTGTTTCTATATATAATAAGCAAATTGGTAATATGCTTAATACGCGGACAGAAATAGCAACAGAGGTGCGATGAGTGCGTTCCATAAGAAAACGGACGGTTATAGGAAGAAAGATAATTAGTATAATAAGTAATAATGACCGAAATAGCTTGAGGTGTATGGTATTTATGACATATTTTTAAGTTGATGACAGCTGAATATTCGTTAGCGACAAATACAACTCGCAAACGAAGTGCAGTTGGTGAATTTTTCAGTTGCAGTAAACGAAAAATTTCTTTGCGTGTAGTATTAGGTTTTTCTTCAATATTTATACACCATTAAGCAAGAATTCTTCCTTTTGTGTACATTTCAAAACCTTCAATTCAAAGATGTAAGAATTTTATAATTTTAGATAAGAAATACATATCTGGTATTACATAAGTGATAGCGCCATCTTTATTATATTTTTGATACTCTCGTTTTATGGAATGCCTACAAATATATTTACATACTTATGAATGAGAGATATTTATCAACTCAGGTTCTTTAAATATAAATTTCAAATTTTCAAATATAGGAGTATTTAATTTTGACTCCTATATCTCATCGTGTATCACGACAAGGTGCGATTATAACATTCATTCGGATCAGTGTTCTTCTTTATTTGTCAGAAGATGACAAGAATTTCCAATTTACGAAAGAAATTCTTAGAAAAACTTAAATTAAAATTGAGTGTTTTTTTGTTTTTGGTAAATTTCTAAAGATCAAATCATCTTTCATTAAAAGATGGTCTTAATATAGGGAATTAGCCAATTTTTTACTAGTGTTCTTAAGTATTAAATGTATTGCGATCAATTTTATTTTTTTTTTTGTTTTTTTTTAATAAGTGTTGATTACTTACTATAGCCATTTGCAAAGATCGGTGAGGAGAACAGATTTCAAAAATTACCAAATTATGTATCTACAAGCCGTTAAGCTATAAGAGACGACAGAAAGTTGAGAATTCAATTTTGCATATTTCCTAGTTTGCTTTTGCATCTATAGCACTTTAACAAAAATCAAAATAAAATTTTAAATATTTTTGAAATAGTATCAATGAATGATTTACTGAGCTGTTGATGGAAAATTATATTTCAATCAAAAATATTTCCAATTTTTCAGACCACTTCATATAATTTACGTGTTTTTCTACACAGGTATGACTTTTGATGCGATTGGGAGTTCAACAGTGCCAACAACAACAACATCATCATCAGCTTCCTCGTCGTTATTGCGTAAATCCATGGATGATCAGACTTTGCCAAGGGCTCAATTAAGTACACTGGCAACAATAACAACGTCAAACCCTCCTCAATCGAGCACAATAACTATAGCATTTACAAGGAGCTCGACAACAACAGCGACGACAACAACAACAGCAACAACAACAACCATCGATACTGCTTCAGAAAGAAAGGCTACAAATGTCAGATATTCTACAGCTACCAAAGATTCATTAAGTCCGTCGACTACAACCAATGCGAGCACAAAAGCTTCTAAGCAAGAAGCAACAACATTATCATCGTCATCCATAGCAACAGCAGCAGCAGCAGCAGCAGCTTTAACATCATCAACAACAATATCAACAGCTGAAGCAAGAACAACAGCACAGGTAACAATAGATTCGCAGTGGACCACTGATGATGGCGTAAATAATGGCGTATACAAAACCTCTAACAATGAAGAACAGGGAAGCATTATCGATAACAATACAAACAACATTAAAACCAAAAACAACAATAACAACAGTAACTATGGAATAAGTCAAATGATGGGCGACGACAATAGCAACAGCAACAGCAACAGCAACAGCAGCAGCGTATTTAAACAGCAGAGTTTTGAGTTGGATTCTTTGAAATTCAAACAATATGTGAGGCAAGTGCAGCAAGATTTGTCAGCTTTAAACAACACAAAAGTAGAGGCAACATTGAATCAAAGTAACTATTTCGTTGTTGATGCTTATGACAAAAATACGCAGCACCATGAAATGCCAATAAATGAAAAATTAATGATGGCCACAACGACCATTATGACTCCAACCAGTGAAGTCATCACAACATTTGACGAAGCTACATCAGAAACTTCTAAGATGAATCCAACAACAACAGCAGGGCCATTACCATCATCATCATTAACATCAGCTCCAGTTGATACAGCTACGAACACAACCACTACTACAACAACAAGTTCAACTACAACAAAACCAACAACAACAACAACATCGAAACCATTGCTGCCACTAGCAGTGGATGGTTATCAGACAATTACCAGTCAGGCTGGCACCCATGCCTACCTGCCCTGCAATGTAAGTATGACCACACATTTTCTAAGATCCATTCCCAAGTTTTACAAAATTTAGTAGCTAGAACCAGTCTTGTAGGATCTGAATTGTTTAGAAAATAATTTTTTTGTTGTGTTGTTCACTTAAAGCCTTTCTGTGTTTGATGCTTTTAATTATATCCCTTATTTAGAGAAAAAAAAGAAAAAAAAAATCCTGCTTTGCCAATCGTGGAAGTTTGCTTGTAAACTGATTTTAACCCTTCATTATTTTATCTCATTGGTTATTAGATATACGCTGCTTCAAAGTGCGACCTTTGTTAAAAGTTGTCGTTCCTTATAATTTTTTATTTTCTTAATCAGTGATTTGCAGCATTCGCGTTATTTGGTCCTTCTACTCCTTCCGTTTGCTTCGCCGAAAGCAGTGTCTTCAATTATGAATTTCTCAAAAGAGTATAACGCGATAAAGTGCAACAACAACAACAACAATAACAACAACGACAGAAACAAGAACACCAACAACAAAAAGAAAATTTTACAATTTTAACAATTTTTGTTATCGTTCCAATTAAAAGTTTTACCCAAAGAAAAACTAGTAGCAAAGTTTAAGGAGTGGCCACTCGCATAGATTGGTGCTACCAACGTTTGCTTGTTCTTTTCCCTGCTCTTTATGGTTTTGCAAATAATGTTAATTAAAAGACTCTCTGCTATTTTAGCGCATTTCTCATTAATTTTTAGCTCTTCAAAGCATTCAATATTATTTTTTCTCTTGTCAAAGTTACCTTAGAACAAAATGAAGTATTATGCGAGTATTGTTTTTATTTTTTTATTTTGGCGTCTCTAGCAACGTGTTTTATATTAGAAAACATTTTTATTTTAGGTTCTTGTGGTATTTGGATTCCCTTGTTTGAATTTTCGAAATAAAAAATTATTTCGTATGAGATGGTAACAAAAATATAGAAAAACGATATGTCAATATGCACTATTTGAGTATTCAAGAAAAATATATATATTTTTTCAAATACAAATTTTTTTTAAATAACCACGATACAAAGAGCTATCAAAAGACTGGATTGGAAATCCATGACAGAAAACCCCCTGGATAATAAAAAATAGCTGGATAATAAGAAACAATTCGAATTTAAATTTTTCAATGTAAATTTTTCGAAAAAAATGTGTTTTTTTTTTGTTTAATGTGTTTTTTATAGTTTTAAGAATATTCATATACATTTTTAAATCGATATTTAAAAAAAAAAGCAGAAGTTATAACGGTTTTCGTTAACCTATGTCGTTAACCTAAAAACTTTAACGCGATTTCATCGAAACTAGTTTTTTAAAACGGTTCGATAGATAACTCGAAATCTATTCGTTCAATTTCAATGATTTTTTTTTTGCCTTTTGTTCGTTACTTTGTCTTTTAAGCATCCCCCCTGAATTCAAGTATCTATTTTTTTTTTTCTATAAACAAAAAAGCGCGGGAAAATATATCTATTTTTCGAACTTTTTATTTCAACTTCCGCCATAATTAAAAACAAAAACCCCGGGGGTCTTGCGTAGGAGGGATGCTTAATATAAGGTCTATGCTTTAAAATGTCATTTAATCTTTTGTTTCCGATACATGGGAAAGGCCATATCCATCGAACCGTTTTGGATGTCTTTTTTTTTAATGTCATTTTCAGTGCCCTCTATATAAAAGCCAGAACTGTATTTTTCAAAAAAGTAAAATAGTTTTATAAAGTATTTTTTATGTAAAATAACCTGCATAAATTTTAAAAAAATAATAATAACTTCTTATACCTAAAAAAAAAAATTTAAAAACAGCTCCTGTTTTTGGTTGTTACACGTATATTAGGTATACCTTAAACTGTATGATTTGGTGTAGAAATCCTATGCATTATGATGAATACCATAGTTTTTAAGGGCACCCTTTAACTTGACGACCCAAAATTGAATGACTCGATAGAAATTAAATTACACAAAAATCAGAAGAGATATCGACAAACGGTTTTTTTTATTGATAGATAAAATATCAAACTGTGTTGAAAATTATTGTTGTTGTTGTTGTGGTTTTTATGATAAATACCACTGGTTGTTATCAAAAAGTTGTTGTGCTTAATCTAAAAGTAAAAAGCAAAACGCAAATATGTGTATAACTAATGCCGTTATCGTCGGTATTAGAATTAAGAGGGTCCTGTCAAAAAATAACGGAACTGTAGCATCCAAATATAAAAATTTAAAAATAAAAAAGATATTTTTTCATACTTAAGATAGGTCCAGCTCCTTTGTATTTGGAGCTACATTCATAATTCTTGTACCGACGAGAATGACTGGTGTTTAAATTACTTCGTGAAATTATTCAAATCGGACAGTTTTTCGATAAGCTCTTGTCACAACCAATCGCGAAAAAGTGGTTTCGAGGTAAAAGCATTAAAAATTATGTTCAGTGTTTTCAAAACAATAAAATTTAATTACGATTGATTACGATTGACCACGAAAATAAATATCATCGAAATCGCATGATTGGTTTTCAAGAAATTAGCGGGAAAGTGCCCAAAGACGTGATTTTCAAAAAAGGTCCTACTGTATCTATTTGATAAAAAAGCAAAAACAAAATTTTGGAAAAAAAAAACAGAAACAATATTTCTTTGCGAGAGAATACATAACGAATATACATGTTAAAAGAAGGTAGATCACCAAACAGGTGCATATGTCGTGATTTTGTGCCTGACTTGCCTACACAAAAAAATTCAAAAAAAGAACTACTCGGTGGATTTGCTAGAAATTGTTGCAGTAAATTCCCAATGCTATGTTAGTTCATACTTATAAAAAAAAAATATTTCAAAGATAAAAGGTGGCCTTAAAGTAAACCATCTTCCTGATCCTTAAAAGCTTGTAATAATTTGAACCCTAGTAAGATGCAATTTTAAATCTCAACTAATGTCAAAAATGTCTATTCAATTTTGATAACGCCACTTTGTATGGGAGGTAGGTGGATTTCAACCGTATAATCCACATTTCAAATTTAGAGTGCTTATTAAAAATTAAAACTTTAAAAAGTAGAATTGGAGTCATGGATTCATTTTTATACAATTCAAAGATATTTTTTCGTTTCGATAATTTCATTTTAAATAGGAGGCAGACGCGGTATCATCCGAGGTTTTTGGAACTTATCGTTATTATTCAGATATTATCTTATATATCGATGTCACAACGATATTTCTAATACGTTACAGCTGTATAAAAATGTAGCTTACATTTAAGATGTTAAAAACCGATTCATCAAGAAAATATATTCTTAAATTTATCACGTGTTAAGTGTTAACTGAGAGCGCCGAGTTAAAATTTAGGATAATCGATTTGTTTTTTTTTTTTTTATTAGAAGTAGTTAAAAATTCCGCTGATTTTATTTTCTTAATTTTTCAAGTAAAAAATGTTCCTGTTAATATATTTCTTACCAAATCGAAGTTTTCAATCGTAAATCAATCACAAAAGAGGGCTAATGTTATTTTTTAATTTTTTTTTTAATGCTTAAGTCAACGCCACCAAAGTGTTGATTGGTTATTCCTCAGAGAACCGTCCTCACTTCCCTTCCCCCCCAATCTCTCTTTCTCTCTCTCTATCAGTCTGGAACTCACCATTTGAGTTCCAAACTGAAGGATGTCAAAATGTTAATACTTTCCTCAAATCTTCCGAGAAAAAGGAAAAACAAGAGTGCAACAGTTGCAACAGCTGATTGTCATAACAAAAGCACTGAATCCATGCCAAATAAGGAACATTTATTACCAAAAAAATATATACAATATTCTTAAATGTAATAAATAAACAATCTATGCGAAAAGAATATTTCGCATAAGTTATCTCTCTGCTCTTGCCTTAAAATCCCTTTACAATTCGCTGTTCTTTGTCTTATTGCCAAAACTAACGGTACATGCTTGCCAAACAAGCAACAATACCCACTAACAAGTGCTCAAAGGCTTTCATTACCAGGCTTATCCTATTAAAACACCAACAAATAACGAAGGTGCAAAAAAAAACAACAACAAAATATCCTTGTGCACATAAAAACAAATTGATAAACAAGTAAAAATAAATTCAAAAGATTTTTTGTCTTTTTCGGCTGTTGATGAAAAAAAAAAAGAAAACATGACTTGAAAAAAGCACAATACGTATAAAAGTCCATGCAACTGTGAAATTGAACGGGCGCGAGAAAAAGCTAGAGCGAGAGAAAGTAATATAAAAGGGAAAGAAACCGTTGAAAAAGATGTGAAAATTATAGAAATTCTGTTTTTTTTTTCCATGTCCGAAGTGAATTGAAGGTCAAAACAGTTGTGTAGCTAAAACATCCATTTAGAAACGTTGAATTAAAAATTCAGAATCTACGTAAACCGCTTTTGGTGCTTGATAAAATCTGACTTCCTCATTACTTTGCATTAAAATGTAGATGTTTTAAACAGGCAAAGACATGGACATGACCCCCATCCACTCCCTATCATCAGCACAAATGGCATCAATTTAAATTGCTTATTTTTGTAAAGCATTCTTAGAAGGTATCGCCAACTCTAGCATAACAGATTTTTCACCAAACGTCGACGCTACAGGCAGCGACAGCATTATCAGCAGTTTCTACCTATCATCTTCTTTCTTCTTTTGTTTATCATAGTGTTAATAAGGACGCTGTTGTTGATGCTATCTGTTCAGGAATGTCAATGGTTATACCCTTACTCGAGGACTATAAAAATCTTGCCTTGCTCTGCCTCGTAGACAAGCACAAAAAAGCTGCACCGATTAAACTTTATTAAGGTGTTGGAAGACGTCATTATTGCATAGGACTTAGCATCGCCTAAGTCGGTCGATATGAAGACGTTCTATGTTATTAAGTTATAAACGCGAGGCAAAAATGAGCACTTCAAAAATGAAATTAACTTTCGTTTAAGAAACACTGATAGATACACTGCTGCGTCTATTGAAAATTAGACAAGCTATTGTCTGTCATCCTTACAGATGGCATACGCAAGGAGACACTCACAAGGCGGCAGTTAAATTAACGATCTCTACTCTAGGTCAATAAACTTGAAGTATTACCAAAATGTTTTAACTTTACACAATTAGTATTCTTTGTTCGAGTGGCCCATAAAGTCTGCAAGCCTCATTTATGATGTCAATAACTTTTTACAGTGTAGAGACAACTAGGTTCGCACAGCTCAGAGAGTTTTCATCATCGATAGTAACATGCTAACCAACAACAAATGATTATGGCATCTAATCATGACGTCTTTCCCTCATCGTGCCCACTTATTGGCGACGCCATTCAGTTCAAAGGCGCTGTCAAGAGGATTGCCATGTCCTCTCGGCAAACTGACTTGTATGCCTTTTCCTTCGACTTCCGTACTCTGCCTTCTTCGTGTCTGCTGTTTTCTGTGTCACTGGCTTCCATCCACTAGTAGACATATTATGCGCATTATTTTGTCTTCACTGAAAGAAGCTTTATATAAAATGCTTCTAAATTATTATTGCTCTATTATTGACAGAAATGAATTGCTATTTTTAGCTGCTGTTGTCTTACTCGTCGTTGTTCTTGTTGTCGTTGTTGTTGTGGTTGCTGACAGCAGAAATTTTATTTTCATTCTTAAAAGTGTTGTATATTCCAATATGGAGTGGAGGATGAAGTTGTACGCTTTGACAAAATTAATATTGAAATATAAGCATCCGTTAAACTGACGAGTATATCAGTGCTTATAGCATTAAAGAAGAGCTAGTGCTTAAGGGGGTATTAAGGGATGATGACTTTTCTGAATACTAGTTCAATTTTGTGTTGGAGTACTTGCATGTGAGTTGTAAAGTTTTAAAATTATTTATTCATACATAATATGTATAAGCAAATCGCTTTTTAAAATAGGATTGTCTCAATTTAAAGTGCTTGTCATGTGCTCGTTACTACAAAGGAGTTATCATAAGCTTGGCCCAGGTTTAAATACCCCCACACACTGTTCTAGGTATTATTATTTTGATGACTTCAGTCTGTATGTGGACTAAGTGTGGTTTTCATCCAGTTTTTTTCAAATTTCAGACTAAGAGTGGGTTTTAATATAAAAACTTATTATTAAATACACTTAATTAAGGGATGTATCAATATACCTCCCATTTCAATAGATAAAAAAAGAAAAGTACAAGAACATGTTTATATTCCAATCCATAGCGTACTTTCAGGCACACTTAACTTCAATTGCTATAAGGAATAAATATATATTTTTTTTATTAATATTTTTCAATTTTAAAATTTAGTAAACAGAAATGTAACAAAAATTTAAAAAAAAATCTTAAATGATTGTTTCTATTATTTAAATAATGATTTGTTTTTTTTTTCAGCCAAAATTATTTCTTTCTTTAATAAAAATTTTCTAAAAAAAACAATTATTTTTATACACGTGCTACCTTTAGTTTTAATGAAGTCATACAAGCCACTGAACCATAAGTGAAGGTTTTGCCTTAAGGTGAATCATAATGATAAGGTCATAAATGAATCATAAATATTTTTTTTTTTCTTTCTAAAATGATTTAAAAAAATAATGATTTTTTTATCATATCAGTATAAACAATTTCTCATAAGCAAACCATTTTTTGTGCTTAAATTCAGAAATGAATCATAAATACTACTTTTTTACATTGTTAATTTTCAAAAAGGAAAATTTTAAATCTTTTTGATACTTTTCTAATAGTGATTTAAAATATCAACCTTCATACAATCTTCAGATAAACTTTTTCACCAGTGAAAGAAAATCATTTCTTTTTATACAAAAATGTTAACTTTTAACCTCATTTCTGAACAAGAAAAGGTTCGTTTTCGAAAGATTGAATCAATCGCCGGACAAAAAGGCCGGACGAAAATGCTCTCTCAGTAACGAATCTTTTTTTCTTCGGTAATGAGTTCTAAAAAAAGAACCATAGAAAAATTATTTTTCGGCACTCGGAAATGAACGCTTTTTGTATCAATCGCTGGACTGTATATCCTTTCGAAAACGAACCTCTTTTTGAATTACAAATTTTATTATTGCATAATATTTATTATTACATATCGATAAAATGAACTCATTAATAGTTTGTGTATGAAAAGGTGCTTCTAATGATATGATGAAAAAATTATTATTTTTTGAACTCGTTTAGAATTCCAAAAAGAAACATTTATTTTTAATTTCTGAACTTATTTATGAACAAAAAAGGTTCATTTACGAGGAATTTTTGCCTACTAAAATGATAAAAAAGTTATTATTTTCGAATCAAAATAAGTTTTTTATAAATTTCGCAAAAGAAGTACAGTTTTTTATTTTTGGGAAAGTTTTTACGAATTTAATCTTCTATAGAAAGCACTTCAAGCGACAAAATAAAAATCAAAAATTAAAAAAAAATCGACCCGAAAACGTTCGCAAAACTGTCACCTTACGCAAAACCTTCGCATATGGTTCAAAGGGTACTATTTATGATAGGTTCATACATCAAATGAAAATAAAAAATTTAGAGTACAAACCGAAGAACCTTGTTTCAATAATTCTACAAAATATGCTATTTGTTTTTTTTTTTGTTTTTTTTTTGTAATATTTCCAAACAAAATTGTCACAAAGTAATTAAAACCACTCATAACTTCCGTGCTTAAATATTGTGGCACATAAAATTCTGGAAAATGAAAACAGATACGCTTTAAAAGATAACTGTACAAGTTTATAGAAGCAATAGACCTAAAAAAGAAAACATTTTTTAACTCCTTGGATTAAATATGTAATTTTTTAAAATCTTTCATATATCTATGAACAAAAATATTCCAAAAAATCTTTCTGATTTTGAAATGAGAATCATGTGAAACTCTGCCAACTTTTGTTTTTTAGAGATGATTTATTTTTATTTTTATTTTTCTTTTTATTTTTTAAGAGCATTTTGATTTTAAGCCATACTAAACAGTTTTGAATATAAAATTCCAAAATTCAGAATATTGTAATCCTAGCAAATTGTACCATAGTATACGAATATAACTGCATGTTTATCTTTTTCACTTCTCGAACAAATTTGTTTTTTAGTTAAAGCATTTATTTTATTCTTCAAAGATATATCAGAATAAAAAAACAAAAAAAAACAAAAAAACAAAGATAACCTCATGAATTTTAACATCCACTTTTCCAATTCCTTTGTTTTTCTTTTTCAAATTTAACAATTTTCTGCAGGTCAAACAACTTGTAAAGAAACCCATCTCCTGGCTACGTGTACGTGATGGACATATCTTGACAGTAGATCAAACAACATTTATTGCCGATCAACGTTTTCAATCAATTTATACGCCAAATCCGGAACGCTGGTCACTGCAGATAAAGTTTGTGCAAACAAAAGATGCGGGCACGTATGAGTGCCAGGTGTCGACCGAACCGAAGACAAGTGCTATTGTTACGCTCCTCATTGTTGGTAAGTTAAAGTGCAGTGGTCATGTGAACTGGATTCAACATAAATTTTTAAACCAAAATCGTTATAAATACATACAAGCTGTTAACAATGCTATTTATTAAGCAGTAAACATGAATCATACAGCTGTGGATGAAAATAAATGAATGTTGAATGAATGTTTTTAGACTCTAGAAATAAATAATTATCTTATTTTTGGCAAACTATTTGCGTTTTGAAGTATATAATGCAAACGGGTATTCCCAAGTTTTTCAATCAGCAATTGTTCAGATTGTTATGCATTAATACTATATATTTTTTCCCTTCTTTATTTCATTACAAATACTTAATAATACATTTTTTTTTTCTGTTTTGGGAGCATCCCAATTTAGCGATTTTTGTGACCTGAATAGGCTTATTTAGGCTCCCGAAGTTTAACGGGAGAAGAGTTTAAAAATAACTCAAAAGTGTCTAGATTCTTTTAAAATGATGCAAATATTACACTACGGCCCATGTGTTTTCGATATACAATTAATATGTAAGACCAATCACGAAGAACATCTGAAAATGCATATGTAGAGAGGGGCTTTAAGATGTTGTTTGAATCTTCTTGACCAAACAAAATGCTTCTGAAAGGATAAAAGTATTCTTTCTTTTGTCAACTCTGTTGAACACCAAAACACAGTGGGCCGCTCCTTGTAAGTAGCGCTCAAAATTCTAAAATTATTTTTTTCCACCAAACCCGTTTAAACTATTACTTTAAAGTAAATTGTTGATGATTCAACCCATTTATGACCACAATTTAACTCATTTGTTACCATGTTTTAACTCATCAGTTACCAAGTTATCATAAATTTAACGTAATCGTCCATTAAATTTTAGATGATTTAACACAAAAACAACCATGATTTAACCCTTTGGTGACAATTTTAAGTTTTTGAAAAATTTTGCAAAAATTGAAGAAAGTACCAAAGACACATCTTTGCAAGACTTTGTTGGATTTTTTTTTCAAAATAAAAAAAAAGTTTAAAAATAATACATTTTGCTTTTGGTTTTATTACGATGACACTATTATATCACATTGTTTTTTTTTTATTAAAATTAAATAAGGTAATCAACGTTATTAAATAATAATTTAGCCAAATTCATTAAAAGAAGTAAATTAAAAAGAAGAAATGGTATAAGAGATGAATAAAAACCAAAACAGAAAAAATTTAAAAATGTTACTATAACATGAAAACTCATACGGCTTAACATGAAAAAAGCAGAAATGGGAATTATGTGTCCCATAGGTTGTTAAAGGGTTAAAAATTTTTTAATTGGTGATTATTATCAAAGTGAGAAATTTTAAGCAATTTATTTTTAACGAAAAACCCTATGAATTTTAGACCTAAATTAAGAAAAAAATCAAAATTTGTATTTTCCGAAAGTAGGAGAACAATTTTAAAAATTTTTTTATTTATTTATTTTTATTTTTTATTTTTTGCCGAATGTTTGTATTTTATTGTGGTATTTATACATCAGCAATCACTTTGCTCATCTGAATAAAAATTTATGTTTAAAATTTACTTTAAGAAAATTTCACTTAACTCTTTCAGTCACATTGTCCATTATATTGGACAAGAGAATTCAGCCTGCTCAAAGAATTATTGTTTTACGGAGATTAGATTGTTTGATTTCTCTGCGCTGCTACTAATTGGAGTGCTCATTTAGTTCTCTGAGAAAAATATATATGTTTACATTTTTTACCGTTTTGATTTTCTAAATGAATTTTTTAGTAAAGCACGTGAGCCTCAACTTCAAAGCGGAAGGAAGTGTTTTAGAATAAAAATTGGTTCTATATGTAAATAAATTGAATAACTTTTGTTCTTAAAGTTAAATAAAATATTATTTTCACTTAATAAATATATTAGTCATTTTCTGGAATTTATAGTACCACCAATGTCCAATATATTGGACATAGTTTTCCGGCCCGGTGAGATGCACAATCTCCAACTTATTTTCAGATTTATGTTCAAGGACCTCAGATTACTATATATACAAATTTTCAGATTTTTAGCTCAACGCTACAATTTTCGTGACTGAAAGGGTTAATTTGAATTTTTGCAAAAAAAAATGGTAAATAATTGCATACTCCACACTAACGGCAACAAAAGGAATTTTGGAACCAACATTAACAAAAAATTTTAAACTGAATTTTTTCCTATCGATGTTTTTTTATTTTTTTTTTTAAGCCTATGATACTTGATATGTTTCAAACTATGTGACACAATACGTGCTACTTAACCTCTTATTACAGGAAAAATTCGTTGTTCGGTCGCACAGTAAAGTTGTGGAATATACTCTATGAGACCTTGTGCCTCTAAAGGTTTCGCATTCCCCTTAGGGGAATTCGCATTTGGGCTTGTTAAAATTTATTCTTATAGCATTATAATTAAAATATTTTGTACCAACTGGTAATTGGGAATTTTTTTAGAAAATAATTTTTTTACAATAACCTTTGCATCAAATCAAAAACTTTGTGTGTGGATTTGTAGAAAACTTCCTAGTCGAAAAACTTAATATGGCTAGGGTACATATAAACTTTTAATAGAAATACTTCCAGATTTAAAAGGTTTATCGAAATAGTTCTCACAACATTGAAAGATCGTTTTTCGTAGTTTTTCAATGAGTTCAAATATATTGTGCTATGTCAGGCGGATAGTAGTAAAACAGTACCAAATTGCTTTAAGTTCATGTAAAATGTTCCATAATTTTATTTATGGAACATATGTACGGGCTTATTTAGTGAGAAATTATCAAATAACATCTTTCCCATTGTGTATCTAAGCTACTTTTAAATTAACAAGAAAATCATGCATTAAAAAAGTTTTTAATTTTAACCCTTATAACTTGTATCAACAACTTTTTTCATATTCCGTACCATTAGAGTCTGTAGATTCTATTATAACTAGTTTGTCGACCTTTGTTTTGTTTTCACCTTTGATTCAAGATGCTGGCTCGAGTGCATCAACTCAAAGGTCGAAAAATTATATTTTATGTCCGTGTCCCTACTCAAACAACATATTAAGAAAAACTCTTTAGCCCCACCTCCTGTAAAGAAAAATTCCGCACAGGACTTTGTTGCTTTTCGGGTTAATTAAATTATGAAACATTCAAAAGAACCCAAAGCAAATATAAAAACAAGCACAAGAGTCGAAATAACACTTCAACTACAAGCTATGTTAAGCTTAACCTAAGAATCCCAAAAATTATTTACAAAATGTGTATTAATAGTGGTTAAGAAAGTTTTTTTATAAAATTGAGAAAATGCTCTTGGCTTCTGTCTTGAGCCACCACCTCAAGCCTCAACACATAAAACTACTCCTAAAGATTAGCAGTGTTCCTTCTCTAATAACCGTCTGTCAAAAATATTTCAGAACCAAAAACCGAATTAATTGGCGAGGCTACGCGACACGTCAAGGCAGGAAGTCAAGTGAAGCTGCGCTGCATAATAAGTCAGGCACTAGAGCCTCCGGTTTTCATTAATTGGTTCTTTAATCAGAAGCAAATTTATTTGCATAATCGTCGAGACTGGCGAACGGAAGTTGAACGTATTGAGTTGTCGCCAGATTCACCGCCCCTAACAGCGGCAACAAAAAGCGGAAGTGAAACATCATCCACATTGGTGCTCAATAACAACGTACATTCGTCAATGTCGCTGTCAGTTGGTAAGGATCGTGCAACAGCAAAACTATTAGCATCAACGGAAACAGCTTCATCAACAACGACAGCAATACCAGCTACAACAACGACAGCAGCAACTGATGTCAGGCAGATAACAGTAAGTAGATTAAACATAAAATTATAATTTTGTAAATGCAAATCCGCGGCTTAAAACACACGCAGTCATACACCTATGTATGTCATTCAGCTTGCACACGTAATTCAACTATTTGACAATCATTGACTTTTATTGAATTTTGTATAAACGTGACTTTTTCCATGGAAACGTTGTCCCTTGATGCTTTCTACTTGATTGCAACTATATTTCGGCTTAAGTCGCAGCATAAATTTGCATCGTGTGCATAGTAATTATTTTTTTAATTTTTCTGTAGGCGTCCACTAACCATCCATCGAACATATCCTCAACTCACTGTCTGTAATTTTGCAGTTGTACCTCTTTGTTGTACTCCTTCCTATCTTTCAATTTCAATTACAGACTGCATCATTAATTATACCATCGGTGGAAAAGCAGGATTCTGGCAACTATACATGCAGCCCATCGAATAGTGCGCCCATTACGGTTGTCCTCCACGTGCTCAACGGTAAGTTTTAATTGAATTGTATTGAATTTCCATTTAATCGAATTAAATTGTTTCTGTTTGTCGCTGTAGGGTACTTTTGTGGGGGAGGGAGACAGTGTAACATGCTGTAATCAGTGAAATCATTGAAAATACATAGATCCGCATTCGGAGTGTAATTATATTACCTTTGGCTCTATTAAATGTACTAGATAGCTAGCTATTCAAACATATGTCTGTCGTTTGAGCTTTACGAAGAGAAAATTTCAATCAAATATTTAAATACAAAGTTATTTTGCTGTTAAATGCTAATTATTATTCGCACTTCTAACAAATTTCAAACTTGACAAATTGTAATATATGTGAGTTCACAATTGGCTAGTTCAAAAGTGAACTCAATTGATAGATGGTGTATATTTCATAAAACAAAAGAGAATGTAAAGGGATGACAAACTTTTCACAAAGTTTTTGAATTAGTCAAAGTTAGATTGATAAGATGTAGTTTTTGATAAATAGATTTTTTTTTCAGATATATTAATTTTTGTATTAATGTTTTTCTTAAAGCATCGTAGCAAGAAATAAATATACAGACAGTTTTACACCAAGTTACAAGTTATGCAGATTGATGGATATGTGACATGTAAAATGGTGGAAATTATTGATGCGTAAATGGCTTAATTACCAATAAAACAAAAAATCCCAAGTGACTCGTAAATTAGTAAAAACCAACTGTATTGAAAGCTTCGATTGTACAATAAAAGCTACTAGCCTCAGCAGGATACTTTTTACACGAAGTTGTGTGTTTTGGTTTTGAATTTATGACCTGCATTTCAGTTTTTAAACCGCCTGACTGCATTTGGAGTCAGCATATACCGGCTGCCTGACTGCCTGATTGCGTACACACAATTAATTATTTAAAAATAAGTATTTATAAAAAAACATGCCTTCGTCACCATATGTTATAAATAAATATTTATGCTGTCACTTTCAACTGAAATTTTTGCATTTTTTATTTTTTTTTTTTAATTTTTTTTATTTGTGTTAATTATTTCATCAACAGAATTTCAGACGGACATGCTTATGAGTTCAAAACTCATGGAGTAGGTAGAGTTACAGAGCAAATATCATATAGTTATCTGTATTTGGCAAAATTAGCGGTGATAAATTAACTTCATATTGAAAGGGCGCTATTATTGCATATGATGAGAAAGATTTAACAATTTTTGTTTTCATACCAAATATGTTTTATAATATACTTTGCTCTACAAGGGTACTCCCTTCTATTTCAACACTAAGGGAAATAACGCATATTAGCATTATCCACGCCTCAGTATAAATTTTATTTTAATATTTACGTGGATAAATCAAATGTTTTCCTTAAAACTCGTTTTTTTCCCGTATTTGAATTTTATTTATACCACACACGTACACACATATTCCATCCAAGCAAGCAGCAACAGCATCGCACACGTACACACATATTCCGACAAGCAGCAACAGCATCGCACTCTGTTCCTGCAGTTTATTTCTTGCAGTTGCAACGTTAGTTCTTATAGTTCTCATTTAGTTATTGTTGCAAGGGTAATATAGCCTGCATATTTGGGCAATATGATTTGTGAGTGCGATGGGTGATCATGATGGTTGCGAAAACGGAACTATGTAGGGTGGAGTGACAACTCGATATTTCCTTACGAATATCTTGCACCGGTTGTCATTTACCTGCATATTTTGCATTTTCTATCTTACTTTCTCTTCTTCTTTTCTTCTTACTCTTTTCTTCTTCCTCTCCAATTTAAATATTTTGATTTTTAAATTTTGAATATTTTAAATTCAATATTTTTATAAAAATTTCCTTAATTGCGATAGTTTTATTTTCAAATAGTAAATATTTGAAAGATAATTTAAAACATTCGTGCATAAATTTAATATATTTTTTATTAATTCTGTTTAAATATTTAAATATTTTTTTATTAGAAAAGTGTTAAATAAATTTTAATATTTCCGTAGTCGATTTATGCAAATGCGTTATTGGTGCAAAATTGACTCGCTTTTTTGGTAAATTAAAAAAGTTTTTGGATAGATTTAATATTTTTTCTCTTAGTGAAAAGATGTTAAAAATTAATAGCATTTTAGAAAAAATATTTTATGAAGAGGATCACAAGAAGATATTAAAATAATTATTTCTTAAAAATTCCTTATAAAATATAGTATTATAATCACAAGTATTTCGATATTCTAAGAACGTGTTCTATTTCACAGATTTTTCGGAAGAAAATAGTTTGATAAAGATAAAAATGGATAGGATTGGATTAAATATTTTGATATTATTGAATGATATCTTTAACGAACGATTAATATTATTAATGAACGTCGCTAGTATGACTAACTGACGTATCGGAATTTTCATAATTGTTTAGGAGAGCACTTTTTCACTTTTCGCTTTTGTGTTTTTGTGTGATATGTTAGATACGACTCAAAGTTATTTACGTTTTCTAGCCTAACTGTGTTATTTATAATTGTAATATTTTCTGACAGAGAAATATATTGGCGTCTTTAACTCAATTTCGCAAAAAATGTTAGTTACGTTAGTCGTCATACGAACGACGATATGTACAAACATTTTTAAATTTCCTTTGACTATTCTATTAAATTAATTTGTTAATATAAAAATTTTTTATATTCTTTTCTAATTCATTTCACACAGGCGAATACTCTGCATCTGCAATAACATCAGGAATCAGCAGTAATCTTCTTTTTATGGGAAATATTGGTGAGAAGCGTCAGTATCATTGGCACAATGCGACACTAGTCTTAATTCTTCTTTGGTTGGCATGGTTTCTGCATTCAATACAATTTTTCCGAGAACAAGAGCGTGCTTATGTATACATTGCATACAAAAGAAATGATATCGCAAGATGTGAATTAGCTACAAAATGCACGGATGGAGAACAGAGTATATTAGCTATTAAAAGCACAACAACAATAGAGGTCTCAAAAACAAAGAAGATAACCTGAGAGGAACAGCAAATAATTAAAATATTTATACAAAAATTAACCCGAACGATCGAAAATTAGAGATAAGTTGCAATTTTATATGTATTGTATGCGAACAATACTCAGTAAATTAATAAATAAACAAATTGATAAAAGTAAACATTATTAAAGTAAATATTATTATATAAAACTATTCTAATACCTAAAGAGAATCGCACTGTGTGCAATTTTTATCGAGGGGGGAAACTTTAAACTATTTCTCATTATTGCTGGTCTGCTAAAAAATGTGAACTATTGTAATATATTTACTACACAAAACATTATATTCATAAGCCTTCACTACTGTACAGTATCTCTTTGAACTGTATTTCAGTGTAGTCTTGACAAAGCCAACAAAACAAACATTTCATATTTGATAAGTAAAGGAGTACAAGTATTAAACAAGTATATACTTGTGCAGCTTTTCATTATATAGTCAAACGAGTGATTTTATTTACATAACTTTTATTATTCCTAGATATATTTCATTTATATTCTTCAAAATATATGTATTTTGGCATAAATCTACGCCTTCTCAAAGACTTCATAAAGGTAGAAAGAAAGTCTTTTAATCTTTCACTTAGACCTCTTTTAGCTACTCAGCCCAGAATTCGAGCCTGAAATTCTAATAAAAATAACAATTCCATTGGTTAATTGCAATTTGAGTCCTGAAAATTAATAGAATTCATATTTACACTACCAAGACCTAAACTTAACATAAACCTGAACTTAAACAATATATCTGGTCTATATTTTTCAAGCTGAAATTCAATTATGAATTAATTGAAGTAATTGAAGCTCATGACTGAAGTATTATAGGTGAACATTATATATACAGCAAGTGAAAATTTCAGACGTGAGATGGCTTACGTTTGTTAGAAAAATTCAAGGGCTATCAGCCATTTCTATAGCATGTACCAATTTCATGAAATTTTATTATTGACAGAGTTTATATAAAGAAAATATTTGATATCTTAAAAAAACTCTCGATAGTATTAGAAAAATCTTCTTGCTTAAAAATGTCCCAATTGAGTAATTGAGCAATTAAATTAAATTTTCTCTCAAACGCCATTTAAATTCTGTTGTTGTTTCTTATAAAAGCTGGGTTGAATACCAAATCAAAATATAAAAGATTTTTAAAACGAGTTGAATAGTTTTAAAAATAGTTGAATAGTTTTTGAGAATACTTGGATATATTTTAAATATCTTATCCAGTCTTATGTGTAGCTTTTGACACAAGTTTGTGGCTTGCACAACTTTAGCTTTCACCTCCTCAATTAAAAATAAGTAATCTTAGCAGGAGAAAAACTAAATTTCATATCTTGCTATAAAAAAGGATAAAATATTGCACACAGTGTATAGAGCAATAAAAGAAGGTTGAGCACGAAGAGAAAGACTGTTTTAATGTTAGTTATTAAAAAAAAAAAAAAACAAAAAATAAAAAAAAAAACTACAAATTAAATAAATGATCACTGAATTTCCGAACTATCTTTCATTTGCCAATTCTTTTCAGTAATTTATTAAATTTAAGCTATTATCTCAAAACATTTCGGAATGATAAAGCTTTCCGAAGCAGCGTTTTGTTTAACATATTTCCATAATTAAGGCCACAGGCAATTTTCACAACTGAAAGATGCAATATTCGCTTTATAGTATAGAGTGATTTTTTAAGTGCCTGATAACTTTTTTTTTAAAAAAAACGCATAAAATTTTCAAAATCTCATCGGTTCTTTATTTGAAACGTTAGATTGGTCCATGACATTAACTTTTTGAAGATAATTTCATTTAAATGTTGACCGCGGCTGCGTCTTAGGTGGTCCATTCGGAAAGTCCAATTTTGGGCAACTTTTTCGAGCATTTCGGCCGGAATAGCCCGAATTTCTTCGGAAATGTTGTCTTCCAAAGCTGGAATAGTTGCTGGCTTATTTCTGTAGACTTTAGACTTGACGTAGCCCCACAAAAAATAGTCTAAAGGCGTCAAATCGCATGATCTTGGTGGCCAACTTACCGGTCCATTTCTTGAGATTAATTGTTCTCCGAAGTTTTCCCTCAAAATGGCCATAGAATCGCGAGATGTGTGGCATGTAGCGCCATCTTGTTGAAACCACATGTCAACCAAGTTCAGTTCTTCCATTTTTGGCAACAAAAAGTTTGTTAGCATCGAACGATAGCGATCACCATTCACCGTAACGTTGCGTCCAACAGCATCTTTGAAAAAATACGGTCCAATGATTCCACCAGCGTACAAACCACACCAAACAGTGCATTTTTCGGGATGCATGGCCAGTTCTTGAACGGCTTCTGGTTGCTCTTCACTCCAAATGCGGCAATTTTGCTTATTTACGTAGCCATTCAACCAGAAATGAGCCTCATCGCTGAACAAAATTTGTCGATAAAAAAGCGGATTTTCTGCCAACTTTTCTAGGGCCCATTCACTGAAAATTCGACGTTGTGGCAGATCGTTCGGCTTCAGTTCTTGCACGAGCTGTATTTTATACGGTTTTACACCAAGATCTTTGCGTAAAACCTTCCATGTGGTCGAATAACACAAACCCAATTGCTGCGAACGGCGACGAATCGACATTTCACGGTCTTCAGCAACACCCTCAGAAACAGACGCAATATTCTCTTCTGTACGCACTGTACGCATTCGTGTGGTTGGTTTAATGTCCAATAAAGTAAACTGAGTGCGAAACTTGGTCACAATCGCATTAATTGTTTGCTCACTTGGTCGATTATGTAGACCATAAATCGGACGTAAAGCGCGAAACACATTTCGAACCGAACACTGATTTTGGTAATAAAATTCAATGATTTGCAAGCGTTGCTCGTTAGTAAGTCTATGCATGATGAAATGTCAAAGCATACTGAGCATCTTTCTCTTTGACACCATGTCTGAAATCCCACGTGATCTGTCAAATACTAATGCATGAAAATCATAACCTCAAAAAAATCACCCTTTATAAGTATAAGTTTATACTCATTTCACTATTTCATTCCTATGAGACATGTTATGGGCTAATATTTGTACTGCACTCACATAAACCTGAATAAACTAACATCCATCACAAGATAAAATCAAGTGTTTCCTACGAAAATCTCACTACAAATTATTGCGAATAGAACATACGAGTAGATAAAATATTTGCTTGAGGGAAAAATGTGCATGAAGTTTCTAAAACATACGAGTAGATACATAGAACAGCTTTGATTGATGGTTCAAGCAAAAAATTCAATAGCATGAAAATAACGCACATGATTATTCGCAGTCAGTTTTCGACATAAAGACAAAAAAAAAAAAAAAAATAGCTCGTCTCAGCAATTTCTTCTCCGGGCAATCTGTCATTGTGCTAATCAGTTTTTATTCATGCTTAAATGAACTAGAGAGCACATTTCGATGGCATATCTTCTTTGTTTATAGATGAAAGTTAAATGTATTTTAAGAAAGATATACGTTCTTAAGACATAAATGAGAGTTATTTTAATGAAATGAGAGTCTTACTTGTTTTTAATAAAAGGAACGTATTCATATAAATCGATTCTGGAATGAAAGATGAGATCTACAACTAATAAAATAAATACATTATCATTCTTAAATTCTTTTTTGTATGTTCCATGATGAATAATCAAAAGTATTTTTTTCACCACTCTGATCACTAAGAGTAAAGATGTATCGATCGAATTTGCTCTGGAGAGTATCGTGGTAAGAATCGTATCTTTTCTAAAGTTTTAAATTTTCAGCTCATACAGATCTGAGTAACTACTGAGCAATACATGTTATACAACAGTTTGAACATGAAATGATCTTCTAGGAAAAATTATTTAACATCAATCCTCTAGGAAAATGCAATTTATTACGAAATATAGAATAATAGTATTTAAATTTATTCTAAAATACATAAATAAATACGTGCATGATAATGTTTATGAAAACATATGATTGATATTATTTGTTATACGTAGAAATTATATGAAAGAGCTCACTTATATAAAATAGCTTCTTGAGAATCATATTGTAAATAATCATTCAAATAAATAAGTAAAGAGAAATACTACTCAAGAATACTTACATGGTACTGAAAGAAGTTAAAGAATTGCATGAGAAAAGTTAACTTAATTATATAATAATTTTAAGTATGCATATCTTCAAAATTAAGTTTACTGAAGACATACTAGTTATAAGATATTTTTAGTTCAATTAATGGCTAAACTTAATAAGCGGAGAAATAGAAGTAATATTAATATATAAGATTATTTGTGAATTTGATGTGTTAAAATAACCGTTTTGATGGTATTATTAAAATGTAATTTTCAAAATATTTTGTATATATTAAACCATTTAAAAAAATTAGCTAAAAAAATTTAAGACGATATACTTAAAACTGCTTTTTCAATGAGAAATGTAAAAAGCATTAACAGTTAACGAGTAAAACTCTATGGTAGAAGTTGAAAAAAAAAAATAAATATTAACATAATAATATTATAGAGTATAAGATGATCAACTTGCAATTAAAATAACTTATTAAATAAATGCGCTATGAAAAGTTATCAGATTTGTTTTATTAAGAAGAAAACCTACTTGCAACATGACTTTTTCAGCGTTTTATAAAAATACTTCCATTGAACATTTAGCTTACGAACTGAGAAAATTTAAAATATGAGTGATATTCACGAGGTATTGGGGTTTTTTTTTCAAAAATATAGAACGTATTTTCTAGTATCTGCTCATATTCGTAGCAAATTTCTGTTTTTCGATATTTGTATTCACAGTAATCTATATATTAATAGGCAAACAAAAAAGTTTGTGTTCCCTTTTTTCTGTGTTACTTTCAACATATTCACATAATACTTATATCGATGGATAGGTATTTTCGAGTAGATTTGCACAATATAATTTTTTTTCGAATATGTTGTCATTAAGATAAGTAAAACTGAGCAAATGTAAAACGCTTTTTTTACTAATGGGACAATCAGAAACTACAAAGCGACAAATCTCTGTTGAACATCACTGCTGTAGCTTATAAAAACACTTAAAAAGAGCTGAGTAGCATATGTTGTTATTTTTGTGGTTGTTGCTTTCTCTTAATATCTCTCAGCGTAAGAAAAACAAAAAACTGCTGCTTGCTTCTATTATCTTGAGAATTATTATTTATCTTGATTTATTTGTTATACTTTTCTATCCTTTATTTACTTTTACTTTATTTACTTTACTTTTAATTTATTTATTTACCTCAAATGAATATTATATGTTGAATCAATTTTTGCTATTGACGCATATATGCTTCCTTTTTTGTCCTTTACCACTATTTTCCTCATAGCGTCAAGGTAAGTATTAGGAATTTCCATGCAAATTAATAACAATTCATTATGTGAAAAACTACTTGAGTTTCGTTACCTTACAGAAACAGATGGCCGATTTCGGCCACAGGCGATACTAGTTTGAATAAATACTTCAACATCAACAGTTAAATATTGGAGACAGTTTAAAAGGAGCGGGAAATTCAAGATGACCTATTTTCAAAAAATTATTATTTATTATGTGATTAAATCATAATAACAAATATTGAACCTGCTTCAATATTCCATTCATTAGAACATCTTTTGTTTGCCTCAATATTCTTATTTCTTCTCACAATTCATTTTATCATTATATCATCCATCCTTTGATGCCCAAAGTGGAGACGCAAAATAAAATGAACACGAATATATAATTAAAAATATGCGAACAACTTGATTTTGCAAAATTAAACCCCAGTAACGAGTGTTTAATTGAAATTGATAGCCCAACAAATAGTGGTTTTAATTAATTGTCGGTTAAGTTTATTGTTGAAATAATTTTTGCTTAAACTCAGATAAAGTTAAAAGGTTGGATTCGTTTTTCTCCTTCTGATGTATACATTCCAAGAATGAACAAATACAAGATGACAAAGTGAATTGTTTGGTTTTTCTTCGAGCTAAAAGTTTAGCAGAGTCAAGAGGCGAAAACTTATGGTAGTGTTGTTGTTGGCTACCAACAATTTAATTGTTCAAATACAAATTCAAATAAGGTAGGAATTAGTTTTCTGACCACATGTTGTGCAGAGCAATGAAGTATGAAGGCAACCACCCCTCAAGATGAACTCAACTGCATTTGAATTGTTGTTGTTTATTGCGAGTGGTTTTGAATGGAAATTTATTAAGACTGCTGCAACTCTTTGCTAAGAACACAAGATATTTATTTTGGGTTTTTTAATTGAAGAATATTAACATGCTTCGAAACAATACAAAATGTCCTTATTCAAATTTTCATTGAAGCAGGAACATACTGTGTAATTATGCTTTTAGAATTCCATTTGAACACAATCATCACATCGGGCGCAGACCTGAAAGGTACTTTAACATGATATACAAAGAAAATTTCATGATTACTTAAAACTGGAGTTTTCCAGAATTTCACCAAATTTGTTAACATAACGAATTTTAAATTTATGGGCCATAAGTAAGTCTTGTTATTTATGGAGCAAGAAAATGCTAAAAATATCAGTAGATCATTTTTGATTTGAAAACGTGCTGAAGTCCTTCAAGCTATGAGTACTCAAATGTACAAAAATCGAAAATCTCAATTATTTTTTTTTTCACTTATCGTCGTTGCGCATACAAAAAAGGTCATGCATGTGTCTTTGAACAATTTTTCAGGAGACAAAAAAACATTTTTGTTTTTTAACAATTTCAATACCGGTTTCACATAGCCAGCTAACTTTCACATTTGCTAACTTCTGAACCAACAAAAATATGAAAAAACCATTTGGTGAGTAGATGGGGCATACATATGGCTATTAAATGGTAAAATAAAAAAACAAAATCGAAATTTTACACATCGCCTTTTTTGCATGCGCACCGACGATATAAAAATTTGGGAAAAATTTATATAAAAACCTATATTGAGTTTATGATGAACATTAAGAACTTCTCTGAAGGTTTTCTGAAAGTGAAACTTTTTTTAACCTCGTATACCTCACTTAAGAATGGGTAGTTATAAAGACGTAAAGAAATAACGGTAAATTGTCGCCACGTCCCGCACTCGGCAGTCTGTGAGTTCTGTCTGTATAAACTTAAGATGAATATATAAGTCATGTTTCCTTTTTTTATTTGTGTTATATTCACTACTACGTAAGTCCACTACGATAATACATGTACCAGCTTGTATAATATAATTGTTGTATTGGACCCATAATACTCCTAATAATACTCCTTGTTTCTTTGGATATTTGATAAACTGTTGTGTTAAACTGATTAATATGGCTATCAGAGACGTTATTGCTCCGAACAACTTGGGTTTTTTTATTTTATTTCTTACCTTAATGGTTTATTAATGATTCAAATGATTTTATGCGTAATTAAATAAAAGACCATGACGAAGATAATTGTTTGGGATTAACCCCATCAAAAGTTTCAAAGATTTTTTATATCAATAGGTGCACCAATAGATTCTTAAAGCAACGGAAAAGAAACAATAACAAATCCTTTCGGTTATTTCGTTAAGTTTGAAAGTTCGAGTTCATTGACTTATCGATTTCAGATATTTTTTTCAACTTGCGATGGCTCTTGTCTTAAGTAGCAGTACTCAGGACACTAATAGTAGCACAAATAAAAACCAATAGTAAAACCAGTGCTATAATATAGCACTTAGTAGGTAACTAAGTTAAAAAACTATGAAACAGACAAACAATCACTTAAATAAACATTTTACTATCAGTACTTTAAGCACACCGAAGGTTCAAAGCAATGATATAAACATCGTTTCCTCCGAGAATGAGGTAATTCTACGTAAAAACGAAAGCAACTGATATGTAAGTATGCATGTAAATTTAACATACATATAAAATGCAACATCAACACAAGTTGTTACTGAGAAATATTCGTAAAACGATTAGCTTCAACAAACGACACGATGTTTCGTTTGCGACTTCGGTACGAACAAACGTAACAACCATAACAACAACATGTGAATTTATTAAAGAAGGCAAAAGATCTAAAGTTATATAGATATCGTTTCATTCGCCATATAACTGATATTTTAGCACATATTTGATATTTCTATGATGAATATTAAAGGCTAGTGTGTATGCCCCAAAGAGTTGACAAAACAGCTACATGTGCTTGAAAAAATTTTTTGAAAACAACCCAATACAAACCACGCTGTAAGGCCTAGTTCTAAGTCAAAAATCTCTTAAAATAAAACAGAAATTTAATTTAATTAAGATTGTCCGTAATCTTAAGAGAACACTTATATTATATCCACAAATTAAAAAAAATAAAAAATATTCGTCATTCAACTACATATTCGCGCTGATGATGTTTTTCAACTTTAATTGATTTTTTACATTCTTCAAAGGTGATTTGAACAGTTGCTTTAGAATAAAAGGATCGGATCTACTCAGGTAAGCTGAACTGATTGACGGATTGAAGACAGACAATTATTTTAAAGAAGAAAAACTATTAATAACAACAACTTTGCATAGAGTAATCACACTGCAGACTAGACAGCTGTTTCGTTGGTTGCTACACCACCTCTTCAGTAGCATTGGGTGATTTTTGCTGTAAGCCACTCAGCTTTTTAAGCTGTAAGCCACTCAGCTTCAATCTATTCCAGTGGTGATCAACGCACAGTTCAAATAACAACGAAAACAGCTTTCCGAGTGCACAGCTTTACACTGAAACAAGAAGTTGTTAAAAGCTCTCACAACATTTGGTGCAAGGAACTCTTGTCGAGTGTTGGATTTTCAATATAATCATTTCTTTTTTATTTTTGTGTTTGTTTTTCGCTATTTTAACATAGAAAACATCAAGCAAAAATATATAAATGCTTTTCCTGAAACATTGCAATATATTTATATATATAACGTATATTCATAAATAAAACAGCGAGCAACACCCTTACCGCATGAACGCTTAAGGCATACTGACTTGCAATTTAAAGCACAGCAGAAAAAACAAACTTTTACGCAGTGTACAAACACAGTGAGCCGATTGCTACTTCGTGTGCAAAAGCTCAATAACACACGATGCCCGCGGGCTATGAGAAACCATGTAGTGAGCACCACTGATCTATTCTGTCAATTTTTCGAGAAAGTTTCTGTAATACATGAAATCTATAAAATGGTCTGAATGAGCGTCGACATGAGAAAGCTGTCCTCAAGATGGGTGCCGCAATTACTCACAATGGAACAACAGTGTCTTGATGATGTTATAATTGAGTATTTGGTGAAGTTTTAAAGCAATAAAGCGGAGTTTTTATATCGATTCATAACCATGAATGAAACATGGATCTATCCATGAAATTCATCCATTCACACCTGAGACCATCGGAAAAAAAGGACTGAAAGAGGAAAATTGGCTCCAAAGTAAGCGAAGATAATTCCATCTGCTAGCAAAGTCGTGGCGTTTATTTGGATGCGCGTGGAATTATTTTCATTGATTATCTTCAGAATGAAAACCAATCAACGGCTGGTAAAAACAAACTTGTTGTAGGATTTGACTGATGAAATCAAGAAAGAACGGCCGCATTTGGGGAAACAGAAAGTTTTGTTTCATCAAGACAATGCTCCAGTTCAAACATCAGTTTTTGCAATGGCCAAAATCAATGAGTTCAAATTCGTCACGCACCCTATTCACCAGCTGTTCTCGGATTATTTTCTATTTTTAAAATTGAAAAAAATGGCTCGGTGGTAAAAGATTTGCCTGTAATGAAGAGGTGGTGTCAACTGTTGGTGGCTATTGGGAGGAGCTCGACAGTTCTCATTATAAACGTAGTATAGAAGCTATTAAAAATCACTGTGAAATTGTATCTAAAATATTTTTTCCAAAGCCTTTGTGTTTTCTTTGTTAAGTCGGTACTTTTTGGACTACCCTCGTATGCCACAATTCAACATGTGCCTCTTTCTATTCGTTTGAATATTATATGATGCTCCCTTCTGGGGCGAATTTCCAAATCCTTTCGAAGGTATTTTATGCTTTCAATAAAAATTTCAATGTAAAAATCATTCTGTAAATAATATTCTTGTGTACAAAAAAAAAAAAAAAAATAAATAAAACTAAGAAAAAAAAAAAACGCAAGCGCCATTTATGTGCCTATACATTTTTTAAATTAACACACTTTTCAGACGAACGCACTCTCATATGCTGTAAGACACTAACATAGATACAAATTCAATGCCACACATACAAAAAGATTACTATTTTCCAATTTTATACAGAACACTAACCTCAACACGCAGATACCGAATTTGTGGCAGCCTCCAATGTATTAAGTCTACATCGTGCATCGTGCTGCTGCGTGCTGTAGAATGATTAGAGTGATGCCAACCCAATTGTAAAATACGGGTAGAATTGGCAGAAATAGCGTAAAAGTGTAAAATGTGTTGCTCAAATAGCAATCAACGCAATTTCAAACTAGTTCGTATTCAGCAAAAATGAATACAAGAATCAGTGTATTCAATAGAACGGCAAAGCAACAACAACAACAATGACAAAAACAACAACAGTAGCAGCAAAACAACTTGTAATCAGTCTTGAATTGTTTACTGAGTTGTGTTCGCAAACATTTAGCAGATACAAAGGGGTTTTTATGCGATTGTAAAGTGGTTCCCCGACGGTTTGCCAAATTATTTCAGATAAATCTATATTTATATTGGAGATATTATGATTAGTTTCTCACACAGATTTTAGATAAATTTTCATTAATAAATATCATCAGTAAGATTTTATTTCCTATCATTATTATTGGAATTGTGCTTTCAAAAAGAAATAAGCTGAATGGTGAATATAAAAATCAAAACTCACACCAACTAGAGCGAGAAGGAATCTTATTTTTTATGGAGGATATACAATAAAGGAACATTTTGTATCAATAGCTTTATACTTGCCCATGTTTGTACGAATGTGGTTCGGTAATGTTGAAGTTTTCTCATAGTTTCTGCACAGCTTTTAAAATTTCGTGAAAAATATGATTTGTACAGTCCTTAAAAACCCCGTGTATTGGTGATATTTAACTTATTTTGATCAAAAGTTTATAATTATCTGGAAGTACCTAAAACCATAGATTTTATCATTATTTATACCACTAGACCCTCTCAGCTAAAATCCTATATTAATGTAATTATACGAAGACCAACATATTGCTTAACAGGACAATATTAAAGTAACCTACTATAAACAAATTACAACTATAATAATACCCGCCAAACGCTCTTGGCCCAGATACGCCTGTGTTTCGCACTCATTGATGAATTCCTGAAATAAACTCCAAATTCATAGCAAGGAGTGGGTTACACAAAAACTTCAACTTACACCACAAGCTCGTTTGGCTTACACCCAAATACATATAAGATTAGATCGTTAAGTCGTTGGTAGTTTAGTTCGAGACGACGTTCGTGTCAGCAGACAAAAACTTAAGGTTAGCTATATAATTTTTGACACACTCAACAAAACAAATTAAAACAACTCATAAAACAAGAACCACGACAAAACAACTTCGACACGTTTGACGTGACTTGCATACTTATAGGAGCTAATTACTATTCAACATTGTTGATGAAGTGGAAATCCCGGTTAAATAAAAAATTTAACTGTGTTGGCACAGAGCTTTATGTACATTTAGCTGTATCCTTAGGTGTGTACCGTTATATGAATCATAACCATTTCCTGATGTTATTACGCGCCCACCCACACTACGCTAAATATTTAGTTTTCGCCTGGCTTGGTGATGTATTTCATCATTATTGCAGCTGTTAAGATTAAGTTCTCTGAGATATATCAACAAAATTTTATCATCATAAACTCATAATTCAACAAAAATTGATGGCGTCAACAGCTGTTGCTCAAACTTTTAGGAGCATCTTTATTGTTTAAGGAAATTATGAACTTGTAATTTATGAGTCAATTCATTTAACGCCAATCGTTAAAAGGAGGAAAAAAAAACCAAAGAGCAACACAAAAAAGTTTCAGTAACAAAAAAAAAAAAAAAAATCATTCTTTGCTGACCATCATAGCTTGTATGTATGAGTTTTTAATATTTATCCCAACTGTTGAGTTCTTGAAATAAGACAATAAAAAAAGTAAAAAATAAAAAAAAAAGAAAACAATATTTCGCACAGATACAAGCTGCTGCCTTTTGATAAAGTGTTAAAAATTATAACATTGAGTTCTAGATTAAAACGCTTGAAAGAGACTAAGATTTATTATTGTAGATACTTGTCTAAGACAAAATGCCTGATAAGCAAAATTAATTCATTAAATTAGTAGACAGCCATATTTTAATAAGCTCATGACTATGATGTGAAGTCACTGAAGTCTCGGCGGAAAATTTTCGAGTTCGAAATGATTCAAAAAATGTAGCCTTTTCAATTTTATACAGGTTGAAGGCTGATAGGCACGAAATTTATTTTCCTGAAATTTAAAAAAAAAAAAAAAACACGAAGCATGTCTGTAAATTTTTTATGTTTAAGAGGTAATCATTGAATGATCCGGACGCGCACCGTTTTTAATTAATTTTTAATTTAAAAAAAAAACAAATGGCCATTTCAGCCCTTGAAAGGCCATGTGCGTGTTATTAAATGTTTCTGTACACAAATTACTGAGAACTGGATCTACTAGTTTTATGCCGACTCCGAACGGCTAATGTGCAAGTGCTCAATAAGCTTTTCATGTCATTATTTACTCTACAGAAAATTACAGGAAATACAGAAAATTAAAATAAAAAAATGTATTTTAGTTAAAATAAAATTTCTCTGTCAGCTGGGGTTCGAACCTGGTCTGGAATTGACATCGAGTGGTTCACGCACTTCTTAACGCACTCATAAGTGAAAAATCATCAACCGTTCTAAAAAATTGGATTTCCTTATACCGTTGTTATGCAGACGCTCATATGATCCCCGATCACGTCCTTTTTTACGCTCTTTTTTGTTTGATTCTTTGAGCGTTTGACAGACGCTCATTTGATCCCTGAACACTAGTACACTTTTTGTTACTTTCAATACTTCATGCAAAAATGTATCACGAGTATGAGTATGGTGAGTGTTGCTATTAAGCAGGTTTCATTACTGCTTTCATGCATTTCGTACTAAAAGTGTACTATTTTCATGCAAAAACACAAATTTTGTGAATAATTGCACAGCGAAACCCTGTTTTGATCTCGTGATTCCATTTCATTTTGGAATCATTTGGTGACCAGTTTGAGCAAAATAAATTTCCTAGCTCACTCTCTCAAATTTCCCTTTTACATTGAAACAACAACAATGCGTGCCCGTGATGTGATCGTGAGCGTCTGTATAACAACGGCCTTAGCGATTGACTCACTATTATTATCAAAAAAATAATAGGGATGGACTCAAGAATGATAGAAAGAATATAACGCATTCGGCAGTCCCGTTATCTAATGCTCTCTTTCTGAACTGAGTGCATGACGTCACACAGTACTTTTGCTTGACAAAAACGTAGGCAAATGTGCGATCTCTTAGGCAAATTGACGAAATTGAAAATAAATTCTTTCGAAAAAGTAAAGTAGAAATATATACTCTTCTGTATAAAAATATGAATATTTTCGTATACGAAAAATTTGAATTTTTTAAACTTTCAAGATTTTTATCTCCTAAACTATTCAAGACTGACAAAATTTTATTGCACCAATAGGTTAAGGTTCAAACACTAAAGCAATTACACACATTTAGGGAAAAAAATTTAATTTTTATACCCCACGTTTAAAAAACGTAAATGGGGGTATATTAATTTTGTCACTCCGTTTGTAACGCCCATAAGGAGGCGTGGTAGGTATAGAAAAGTATATATATTCTTGATCAGCATCACTACCTGAGTTGATTTAGCCATGTCCGTCTGTCTGTCCGTCTGTCCGTCTGTCCGTCTGTCTGTGATCACGATTCCAGCCGTAATTTTAAAGCTATCATCACGAAATTCTATATTTAAGCTTTTATCTAAAAATGAAGGTCAAGTTCGTAAATGAGCCAAATCGGATGAAAACCACGCCTACCTCCCATACAAAGCGACTTTATCAAAACGGTAAAATCTCTTCGAATTCAACAAAAATGAATATATGGACTTGCAATTTTGCATATGAGCTTTGATGTTCAAAATACACTCTAAGTATGAAATTCAATCAAATCGGATGAAAACCACGCCTACCTCCCATACAAAGTGACTTTATCAAAAAGGTAAAATTTTTCTAAAATCCACAAAAATTAATGTATGGACTTGAAATTTTGCATATGAACTTTGATATATAACGTGTACTATGTGTATGAAATTCAACCAAATTGGGTGAAAACCACGCCCTCCTGCCATACAAAGCCCTTTTATCAAAAAACAAAAGCGAATATTTTCTGTTAAAAATATAACGAAAACGTTGTTACAGATAAACATTTTATTGATTGCTTAAGACTTTGAATATACTTTGGTTCGGCCGTGGGGGTATTTTAACTTCGGCCCAGTCGAAGATCATTTCTTACTAGTTTTGTTTCAGATTAGCCGTTCCTAACATTAAGTTGCAGCAGCGGGACAAATAATTTTTTTAGTGCTTGATTTCATCGCCCTCCACCGGCTGAAGAAGTGATAAAAAAAATTTTTTTTTTGTTATCTTAAAACATTTATAAATCACAAAAAGTTTAAAATTAATATTTAATAAATATGATTGAAAAAAAATATTAAAAATATATGTTTTTTTCTACCAAAAGATTGGTACTACTCCCTTAATAGGCAAAAAATGAATAACAGAAAGTTTGGACAATGAGAGCTTAATAAAGGTAGTAGAGGGAGTTAAACGTGTGAGCAAATGCTTAATTTACAAAAATTGTGCTATAATTCTATAGAAAAAGATAGAAACAGATTTCATAGCTAGAAATCCTTAAATTTGTATGCTTCGAAATTTTTTTCAATGTTCTGCATTTTCTTTCAATATCCAATATCTTACAGTATTGAAAACAGACTATTTTCATGTTCAATAAAAAATAGGTGAAATAGGAAATTAGGTGGAATTTATTTCTACCTAAGGAATATTAAGAATATTTGTCATACATTTTTATGACAAAAATACGAATTCGAAAAATACTTGGTGATTTAACAGACAGTATATCCTTAAAGTGAGAAAGAGACCAGAGACTTGTAAAATGCAAGATAATTCAGATAAAATTAATTATTTGTACACTTCTTTGATATAACTGTTTTTGCAAATTTTTTTGTTGCACATCTTATGATAATTTTTCAGATATATTTTATTTCTCTGTTTTAAGATGTATCTCTTAAATAGAGACATTTCCCGTTGTTTCATTTTTTAATTATATTCTATGAGTGCTTCACAATAAGCCATACATTTCCTAAAAATATTGATCTCACGATGATTACTCATATGTATACTCAACAAATTATAGGAAAAAATGTAAAAAGCATTTAAGTTTATATTTAAAATCATGTAAAATTTCTAAAAATAATTAAAATTCACAAAATGCAACTGTGGAGGTTTTTGTCTAGAACGTAGTTTTTGTCAACTACACTGCTGAATATTTAACTACCTTTTTTTATTTTAGAGCTATTTTCATTAACAACCTACTTCTATTAAATTACTTCCCATCTCTTTGTAGAAGACGGTGATGACACGACACCTTAAACGATACGACACCAAAAAAAAAAAAACTTAATGTAAGCAAGCCGTCTTCCGTGTAATAATCAAGTATATGTATTTAAATTCATAAGGTTACCAAAAACGAACTCTCCTAAATTTATGCAAATTTTTTTCTAAAGCACAATCCAGAAAATCAGAATATTCCGCTACTCCAAGAGCACAACGACAAATTGGCAGCAAAAATGTCAAAACTTGCTAACGTCGACTTGGTGTCGAGTGTGGTGAAATTTCACGTAGTGACAAGGACAATGTTGTTAACTAGAGTGTGACGTAGACGAGGAGGATGATGATGATGATGATGATGGAACCTAAAACGTCAGCAACAGCATCGGTTGCTGAATAAGTAGCGCTCGACATATTCTCAATGCAGCCAAATAAAACTAAAAAAAAAATTACTTTCAACATGCAGTGCAATTCAGTTTGGTTGCAAGCGCGTGTATTAATATTTGGCAGTAGGAATGAACGTATGAAGGCATGGAAAAAAACTACTGTGGAAAATTTTGCGATGATGCAGCTGCTACTGAAAAGTTGAAGAGAAAAATGTAAAGGGTGTAAAACTAACTGCTTTTCAAACTTTTCTTTGTAAAGTTCTTTGAGTACAAATCAAAACATTTCTGAGATAACCTTTTTAATTGGAAATTGATGAACATCTAAGTTAGTCGAGTGACACAGTTGTCAACGATGGCAAAATCTTCGTTGACACCTTTTGATTCAGTGAATTTTTTCTACCACTCAAAAATTTGAAAAAAGGTTATGATGCATTTATATATACCTATGTATGTAGAATGCAATAAAGAGTAGTAAAAATACCGATACCTTTGCTGAGCATATGCCGCGAGTTGACCCCGTTCCCCTTTTTTGTGGGATGCCGTTTAAGATCTATGCTATGGTGATAATCCAGAAATGATTCAAATTCTTAAGGCCAAAAATTATCAATAATTCTCAAAAAAGAAAAAAAAAAGAATATTAAGCAAATTGGATTCGTTTTGGAGATTTCACAAGTTAAAGACGGAATACCAAACTGTGCATTTTCTCCATATTTTACTGTTTTACTTCCGTAAAGGACAAAACGTGCATCAAATTTTTGAAAAATTGCGTAAAGCGTTTTAGTCACAATGCTCTAAAAGAACGTCAGTGCCAAAACTGGTTCAAGGAATTACTAGCTAGTAATTTTGATATCAATGACGCTCCTCGGTCAGGAAGTCCCACCGAGGTTAGTGACGAAAAAATAAAGGCATTGCTTAAGTCAAACCCACTATACACTACACAAGACATACATTGAAAATCAAAATCAAAATGAAAGTCAAATAAGTGTTCACTTCCACCTAAAGAAAAAGTGGTAACTGGCAATAAGAAGTGCATTTTTACAACAATGATGAACAATGACGTGACGATTCGGCTCAAACGACTTCAAAAACATAACTTCATCAAAGGAAGGTTTAGCTCTCAGTGGAGAACTTCTACCAAGGAACCAAACAATCAATTCGGATTAGTTCTGTCGGCAATTGTACAGTTTGAATGAATCTGTCATTTAGATACGTGCGGAGCTTGTCATTTGTAAAGGAATTGAATTTCATCACGACAGTTCGAGAGTATGCACTTCTTAAGTGAACCGTCAAAATTATTGGAGCTGCGATGGGATGTGTTGCCACATGCAGCATATTCGCCTGACCTTGAGCCATCAGACTTCCATTTGTTTCGCTCTCTTCAAAACTCCTTGTGTGGAGTAACGTTACCTTTAGTTGAGGCGGTAAGACAGCACCTTGTTTATTTTTTTTCGGAAATAAATACAGGTCCTTCTACGATCTGGGAATTATGAAGTTCACCGAAAGATGGCAAAAGATCATCAAACAACGCGGAGAATATATCATTGATTGATCTTTGTTCTTTATACAAATAAATCACTTTAATTATATGTTCTTTAGAAGCTTTACATGGCGTTATTTACTCTCTCCATTACTTGTACAAGGTCATTTATCAGCATATTTCAATAAGTATTTGTTTTATAACACTTGAGGCAAGTGAAGCAAATCCGCATAGAAGGAATTGTACAGATGTACCTTTATAACTCGTGAGTTTTTGAGGTTCCCCCAATTATAAAAAATTCTGAGAAACCGCGATTTCAGCAAAGAAAAAACTATTCATATATGTATTTTAAAATATTTTAAACTTCTCTAATCGAATATTAATTTTCATTTCATAATTTTTCTTTAGCTACATCTAAACACAACAGAATCTAAGGTTCTCTACGATGTAAGATGTAAACCAATAACTTTGGTTCAATTATCTGTGAACATTAAACAACTTTAGAAAATACGCTTAAGATTCCAACTCTTTCAAACAAACACACACACACACACATATTATCAATATTAGAGATTTGCATAAATGTTCAGGTATTCATTGATAAAAAAGCCATAAAAAAAGAAAATGCAACAGCCACTTATAAGGTTAAAAATGGATAAAAAAAAAACACATTTTTGTACCTCATCGTCTTAGCCTCAACAGTGGTTTTTACCGTCAAAACCCTTTCAGACTATTGAAGAGCTTATAAGAAAAGCTTACATTATGTTTGTGTAAGTGTTTTGTTGCCAATACATACATATGAATTTCTTGCTTCTCAACGATTCAAGGAAAACATGTAAACGTTGACAAGAGTCGAGATTTGTAGATGTATAAAAAAGGGTCCCATTTCTCTACATTTCACTTGAATTAAAAGTGCTGGCAAAATATGTTCATACACCTACATATGTACGGATGAATATTTACGAAATTCAACTCACAACAAGTTGCATACATACTCACGCACACGCATATCCAAACATACGTTCATGAGGAAATTCTAGTCCAAGGAAAAGTACTTCTTACCTGTTCAGCAGCTTTATGCAGATGATTGTGTGCTTTAAACTTAAAATCCTTTTAGACGTTTTTTTTTTCTAATGTGCACAAGTAGCTTAGGGAGAGGTTAGGAAATGCAAAGTTTATCCTTTTAAACTCGCATTTCAAGTGTTGTTTGTGTATCGTCAGGGATTTAGAAATGAGGAAAGGTAAAAGTTCATTGTACTTGTATGTGTTTTCCCGCAAGAATTAAACAATTTTTTGTATTTTACTTAAACATAGGAAGAATTTATTTTGAGTAGCGTCAATTAGAACTGAAACTTAACATGCTGTTAAGTATGTCGCAGATTTACACACGTACATTGCAATATCATGGCTTAATTAGGAAGTTGTGATTATGCTTAAAAAGGGCATCTATCAAATTAAATTTAAGCCTTCTACCCAAAGAGCTTGACGGGCTTTTAGCATAATAATGTCTTAATTGGATATGTTTAATTAATTGTATGACTTTTTCTTAATTTAACTATGTCAGGTGCTATCTTTCAGCTAGAAGAAAAATCATGAGGTATTATCAATTTTTTATCATCAAAAAAATTTACTTTTTAAATGCGTTGAAGCATGAGATGGGATTTTGTGAAGTTTGAAAAAATTTTGTTTTTGTAAATTAGAATCCATTTGGAAAGCCATTCGTAGTTATAGTAGGTTTTGTTATATTTATACATATAAATATATTGCATAATTGTATTATTATTGTTGCCAATGATAAAAATAACCCGATCAACCATATAGTCAATGCATGAAAGACTAAAAATAGCCTTAAAGAATTATAGATTACAAGATCTATTTTCTACAAAAATCTTTGGGTACACTTGTTGAAAATCTCACTTTACAAACTAAAGCTTTCTTAATTTTACAGACCATAAAATCAAAACGCCTTTAGTTTTACCCAATGACTGATTAAATTTTTTATAAATCATATTCGTGATTATTCTGTGTTTATTTTTTATGGTCAAAGAAAAAAAAAATACATTATATTTAAACTATTTTATTGGCCCAGAGGATAGAAAGAAATATATATTTTGATAAAATCATGAAATAAAAAATTTCTATTTTTGACTTAATCTAAACTAGTTCCATTTTGAACAGTTTGAAACTGGTGCGTTTTTTTGACACTCAAATAATTTTTTGTTCTTGAGATAGTTTTGGATTTGATTATCACAAGGTCGTGTGTGAACGATGGATTAATATAAAAAATCTGAGTTCATCTTTTACCTCTCCGTCATTTACACAAAAACAACACCTAGAATAAAAGGTATGTTATGATATGATACAATCAGTTAAACTCTCATAACGAGGATGCCTCCAAATTGTATTATACCGTCCATTAATGGCATTGTCATATTGTCCATCTGAACACACATTCCACCTACACTGTTGCAATATATTATTGAACTATACTGCCGTCATAAGGAAGAGTGCGGCTTCTAGCATGAAAATCAAAATCAGTTTTATTGCGATTTCTTAAACATATAACTTTCATCTTCAAGAAAATAAAATAAAAATTACGAATTTTTTGCTCAATTGCTAAATATTTTAACCTGAAGTGTCATATCTTCACAAATTAAAACAATCATTCAAGCAAAAAAGCGGCATCTACACTATCTGTTCCACAGTTTTTGCATTTTTAATAAAATCCGTAAAATATCTTTAATGTTGAAAAAAACTGGATATTACTATGCTGAAGAACCAAATATTTATAACCATCCAAACCCTAGTCAGTGAATTTTTGATAAATTACTGTAAGTCGTTTATCTCAGAATATTGAAATAGGTAGATACCACATTCTTCCTTAAGACGGCAGTATAAAGGAAATATTCAATACACAAAAAAAACAAAAAAAAAAAATAAAATCTAACTTTGTTGCGCCGAATGTCTTTTGTAAAGGGTGACCAGATAGCAGTAATAGTTTTTCCAATTGTTATGTTTTAGCAACTGTCAAGTTACCAATAAGATCTAGCTGTAAAAATATTCAACAAAGTTTGACATGGATAAAAACATCATTACCGTCAATTGTCCTTGGTAAAGAGCGATTTTAACCAACTTTCTGTGGCCAGAGCTCGAAAACAGGGCTCAACAAGTTCTTAGTCTACGATAACAAGTCCCCAGCTCGAGGCCATCATTCGAGACACTTTTGCCGGAATAACGCCGAGTCATTAAAAATTGTACCGACCGCTTGAAGCACTGCCAACGAAGCCGAGGTGGCGATTTAAGTGATGTCCTATTTCATACATAATAACTAAATAAACTTTTAAAATAAAGCTAGAATTAATTTGTTATCTAAGACCGTTGTTGTTGTTTTATTTAAAATTATTTTTATATTGTTCTTATTCGGTCATCCTTACTATTATCTTGGGCTTAGAAAAAGGTATGATTTTAAAATGTTACTTACACTACATTTTTAAAAATATGGGATTTTCTGAAATTTTTAACAATTTTTGTCATTGTCGTGAAAACAGCTGGAACAAAAAAATAAAAATTTGGAAAAATGCAAGATTTTTTTTTCATGTTTACACACAAAAAACATATGTAAGTACATGTAAGCAGAGAACAAGCAAAAATAAATATAAATTCATTTTCCGGTTGAATATTGTGGTTTAATAGATTTTTTTTTATATTTTTATTTTTTATAAACTTTAAATTGAAATAAAATACTGAGTTACCAAACTGAACACAAATGATAATAGAGTTATCTGGTCTAACCACAGTATAACAGTTTTATCCTTACCGAAAAATTGGACCTCGTCACCAACACTCTATATTTTAACCAAATGGTTTTTTGGAGACAACGTATCTATAGTCAAAATAAAGTTCAAAATCATATCAAAAATGAACCTTTGTGGTTATTATTTGTACAGCCATAATATTGGATTGGATAATACTACCATTGGGATTTAGCTGGATTCTACTAAGTAAACGGTTTATAAGTTTTTGCTATTTTAGAACTATCTACAATATTTTACTACCCTTTCATTTATTAATGGAAAAAAAAACAAATGGAACTTTGTTGGGTGAATGGAATTATAATTTAATTGTTTTTTTCTAAATTTTTAAAAATTTCACAAAATTCAAAATTTTACAAAAATAAACTGTCAGAATTGAATTCAAAACTTCAACATTTACAGCATTGTAACAAGGTTCTCCTCACTTTTTGTAGCATTTAAATATAATAAAAGTTAATGTCAAATTATTTTTTCTATCTCTAATCTACTACTACAACGACACTAAGATTATAGCAACCTCTATTTTTAAAAACAAAATCAATAAATCACCAAAAGAGGATGAGAAAATTTTCTGTTGTTTAGGCAAATGGGTAAAACCATAGACATCTTTGAGCAACATCACCACTTACATCTCCATTATAAATTTGTATATAATAGACGATGAGTGGTTCGATCTGAGATACTATATTATCTCATAAAAATTTTGAAATTCAAAGAGTTGTCGTTGCAACACCTAGTTTTCTAATGATGACGATTCATTTCACAAGCAATTTGGATTTAAATTGCAAGTTGCAATTGTCACACTTTCTGAAAAATTAAGAACAATTAAGAATTTTAACAAACACACACGAAACACCACAAAATTTATATATAATTTATATTTTTTTTTAAACTTTTTATATATTAAAACATAAATTTAAAAATAAGTGAAAACTATTTTTTAATTAACTCAATATTTTTTAAAAACTCTTAAACTTTATCTATTTTGACCTAATCAATTCATTCTTAATCAATCTGAAGGAATGTGCTCATTGTGAATTTGCGTTTTGGAACCACCCTGTGTGTCCAAGAATGCTTAAAAGCAAATCATAAGTAACGACAAAATTTCAATTTTCTCGCATTCACAGCTTTAGCATAGAAACTAGGCAAATGTCACAAATTAACTTAATTTTACTTTCCTCTTGTCTTAATTTACATAATAAAAAAAAAAACAATAGAATTTCTTTCTAGTCTTAGAAACACATTTCCCAAGGAAATTGTCATGTATTTGCACTGCAATGTCGAGAGAAAGTAATAAAATATAATAGCAAAATAATTAATAAACTCTTCAGAATAATTATGGACAGAGGAGAAAGGAACATAAAATTAGTACAAAGATAATAAGGGCGGACAGAAAGAAAAAAAATTATATGCAAGAGGCAGGTAGTTGCAAAGGAGGCATCATGCAAATTGCACAGTTACTTTACAACTGCGAACTTACCAGAACAAATGAGGACAAAATAACAATAAACAACAACAACAACAACAACAACAACTATGACAAGTACAACATAAAGATCATTTTTACATTTAACTGGGCACGACAATAAATCGTAGGCAAATCGGAGTTTCTAGGTAGCTGTCACGCACACAATTACAAAGGTAAGTTAATCATGCACAATAATTGCACCGACAGAAACCTACAATAACAACCAAAACAACATCAACACTGGTAATTATAGTAAAACTTAAGCAAATAAAGAAATTAACAACGCTCAACAAACAAAACATGGTACATGCTCGAATATTACAGGCAGATTCTGCACAGTGGGTGAAAGTGTTGAAGTGTGCTAGAGATGATTTGAAATCCATCTGATTTTCAGTGCTTAAAATAAATTTCGTGGTCATATTGCCATAATTTTTCTTTAGTTTTGATGCCTTTGTTTTGATTTTTGTTACCTTATGTGGTAGTTGCACTCATTTTTTTCTGCATTTTACAGTAAACACTTCTTCTAGTTTTTCTTTTCTTTCTTGTTTGTATAGATATATTTCACCATTCCATACATTTTATTTGTATTTCTCATCGGACTCGTTTGAAAATCCAGCTCAACTCAAACTACAAACTCAACTTCAATTTGAGCTTCAGCTAATTTTGCTTCTTTTAACACTCTTCTTCTTTTTCAGCTCTTTCTTCTACCATTTCTTCATTATTCTTTCATGTCTTGAGCAAGTCTTGAGTTTCTTCAAACTTGCACCTGAAAATGGGTCACACTATATAAAGCCAAGTTCAAGGCGATCGCTGTTTCAGACGAAAGAAACTGTTGCCAGCAATCGGACCAAGCTTTGAGCTTAAAGTGTGTAAAGAAAAAGAAATCGAAGCGTGACTTAAGTGCAGAGAGACGAAGACAAAGTGCAGTGAAATTTATTTTAAAGTGCAATTGCTGGTAAATTAAAGAAAAGAAAAAGAAAACAATACTGGTGCAATATTAACCACAAGAATGCAATAAAGCTCATTAAAAAATTCAAACACCAACATTTACAACAGGCTGTTACTAATTACGTACATAATCCACTTCAGCAGTTTTGTGTAATTAAAACAGCTAATTCAAGTTTACCATCACAATCTCTGATCTGAAGAAGCAGAAAAATCCAGGTAAGAAACTGCATTGAAAATAAGCGCTTTAATAAATCATTGGAAAATTGTGGACATTTTTTATGAGTTTTGGGGTAAAGTCTTAAATCATTTGTTTGTCTTGAGAATAAAACTAGTTTTAATAAAACAAAAATTTTCAATGCACTCCCAACAAAATTTTTAAAAAATGCCACTAGTTTTGTATTTCATGAATAATTTAGAAGAAAGTTTTACTTAGCCCCATTGCAAGTCAGATTTATTCGTCATTTTTCTCATATTTTTTAAATTTTTATAAAATGTACATTTTTTTTTTTTGTATATCAGCAGTTGCAATTATAAAATAAAAATAAATAATAAATAACTGGTCATTTCAGCCCTTGAAAGGACTTGGACCTATCTTCTTATGATCAATTGTGTTGTGCGTGTTATTAAGTTAGTACACAATTGACCGAGAAATGGACCTACAGGCTTAACGCCGACTCCGAACGGCGATGAACGAAATGTTCTTATTCTCAAGAAGCTTTACATGGCATTTTGATTAATCTCTGAGGTTTGCCATTGACTACAGAGAGGTGGCGGCCATACAGAAAAATCATTTTAATTCAAATAATTTTCTGTCGCTGCTAGAGTTCGAACCTGGGTCTCCAGTTTCGTTGACATAGCGGCCACGCACTTTAACCAATTACGCCACGGACACCACAGCAGCTGCAATTACAGATATAATTGTGGATTCGTGATTATTTTTATTCATTATTGATTTTTAATAGGCTTTAAGAGGCTAAAGGCTTGTTAAAATTTAAGAACACTATGAGTTTTTTTTCGAACAAAACCACCATTTTCCTTTAATGAAACTATTCATTTCGGTAAAGTGCTATACTTTGTTTGCCAACTAGTTAAATTAATAGTAAAAATTACTGTCTCAAAATATACCTCCATGTAAATTGACAAACTCAAAAAATACTATACAACTAATTGTCTTATTCCCTATAAGATATTAGCCAGTATATTTCTTAATAGTTCTAGCATTTAGTTCGTCACAATAATTTAACCATCGTCTGCCATGAAGAAACAATATGCTTCTATAATAATACTTATATTATTATATAGTGTGTGGGAGGGGGTTGGTCGAACGAATAAACGTGCGTTGTGCGTTCTATGGCAATTTTACGAGGATCGAATCCTCCCAATTGAATAAATTTTTCTAATTAGCCGTCTCGTCTCTACAGATAACGACAAATCGCAGAAAGGTAATAAAGCCACATAAATTTCTTTAGATAATGAACAATAGCCGTTCGGAGTCGGCATAACACTAGTAGATCCAGTTCTCTATCATTCTGTACAAACATATAATAACACTCACAACACAATTTGATCATAAGAATAATAATATGTATAGAAACCTTCTGAGAATAATAGGACTTTTTGTGATTTAGTAATTTTTTTTTTTTTTTTTTTTGTATTGATAAGAATTCCAATAAACTCGTTTTCCTTCAACTTGTAAAACAGTTAGTACAGCTACTTTGATTCCAACTAGTATATGTAGTTGGATTTCCTTTCCTAGTAGGACAACTAATGTTTTTTAACAAGTTGGAACACAATAGAAAATTTATTGTGACTAGTATTGAAATAGACTAGTTTTTAACTAGTCAAATAACTGGTAGTTTTTGAAAAAGTCAATTATTATTAAGTAAATTAACTAGATTTTTTTTATGAATATAATGATTATCCATTGCTTGGGATACATATATACATAGCAGTGCAATTTTTTTATTATGAGAAATCAACTTTAAAACTGTTATTTCGAAAATATAATTTTAAACTTGCTGATGTAGACGTCAAATAGTATAGTCGTAAGGTCAAAATAAAAACCAGAACGTTCTGTCACAATTTGGAATACAATTTATATAAAAAATCTGTGCTTCTAGTTTAATAGAAAAAAAAGTTGGTTTTTCACCAAATTGGTTTTACTTTCAAAACAAGCTATTCATGAAACCATCTTATTGATATGCTTTTATAGGTTTAATAGGTGTAACATCTAAGGCAAATTCTTTAACGGTTCGTCTTATAGATTTTCCATTTTTATCTATATCTATACTATTATATAAAAGGGTTCTCTCGGATTTTTATCGTTCAATCACGGGGTAACCGCTGAACCGATTTTAATAATTCCTTCACTATTCAATTGCTATAATAAGCAACCCTGCTACTGGGTACTACGTTTTTGGTAAAACTTTGTATTTAATGATTTAAGAATTCATGCATTTCAATCCATGCTGCCATTGTATAAGCAGCACAAAATAACATCAAACAATAGCTTAAGCTCTTTGTTGAGAGAGAGCTGAAAGTCTACAACTCACCGCGCTGCCATCTTAAGTCTATAGTTGCACTCAGTTAATTTCTGCTGCAGTGTTGCCATAAGGTCAATATATCGTATTTATTTTGATTTTACTAAGACGAAACCCTTTTTATTTTAATAAGAAGCCACTCTTTTTATTTTAATAAAAAATAATCTCAAATCAAATAAAATGAATTAAACATATTTGATTCTTGAGTCTTTATTTAAAATATGTTTTCATATCATATCATATTTATGCTCCCAAGTAACGCTGGGAATGGGTATGCTAGTTTCTTTTATAATTCTTAAAAAACATATTTTTAAGAATTATATTGTGAGCTTAATGCCAAATAATTCATGAAGCAACAGGTTGCTACAACAACAAAAGTTCTTTGCAGAACAAACCGAGCAGACTAGACCATGGTTTCGTCGGACGCTACTCCGACTCATCAGTAGTCTCAGTGGTTCTAGCAGTCCACTAACTTTGACAAGCTAATAGGCGCAAGATCAATAAAACCAAAGAGGAATTATAGAAGCGCTATACTTTGTCAAAGCAATGTTTTTCTACTCTTTTGCTAGTCGCAAAATTTCAAAAAGTTGACTGCATTGATTCTGCAAAGATTTTATTGTTGCGCTTTTTTTGTTTACTTCTTTTTCACGTATCAATCTAGGTTCCAACATTTTGTTGGTATTAAACCATAGAAGGCGTGAAGAAGGTTTTTTTTTTTTTTTTTTTTTTTTTTTTGAAAGCAGATGTTTATTATATGCGCAGACATATAATATTACATCATGTTTTCGTAGGTCGTGCTAGCACCAGTTTACATGAGTTATAAAATTATGGCATATCTTAATAAGTTTATTTCTTTTATAATTCTTAAAAAACATATTTTTTAAGATTTTCCTTTTTGTTTATTTCCTTTAAAAAATTAGTTTTGGAAAAAAGTGGCCTCTATAAAAATTTCCAATTTTATATGTATATTTTAATTGATAACAGATTTTTAAGTTTAAGGTAATTTAAAATGCAGACTACACCGATAAAAACGATGGCTGCTTTTGGTTCACATAATAATTGGAGCATAGCCAATAGCCGGATAGCCAATAACAGAACAATACTTAAAAGTAAGAATATTGCCTTGATGCCTTTCGCCCAGAACAAAACATTGGTTAATATTAATAACGAAAATAAGCCAAATAGTTAAAATATGTTGATTTTATAAATTATTGCTTAAAAACTTTCACCACAGTGATGACCTTGAGTGACTCCAAAGTTATTTCGTTC